>JAKUCV010001798.1:0-50687 GCA_028386065.3 Turnera subulata
TGTGAAAGTCAGCTTCTTCTCTTCTTCCATAGCTGCTCCTTCCACGGGTGCGTGAATTGGCAGATGATGAAGACATGAGTTTGTATGGTATTGGAGTGATTTTGTCTTGTTGGTATGAAGTGATTTCTTCCTGCTGGTATGTGTGAATTGGCGGGGTTTTATGCTGAAGGAAAGGCCATGGTTTTTGGCGGGAAGCAAGGTGTGATTTTGGTGGGAATTGTAGAAGGTACAGGAGGGAAACAGAGGTGGAGGGAAAAAAATGGAGGGAAATAATAAGGGAATGAAGGGAACGCATCTCAGCCATCCAAGTGTATGTTTATTTTTTTTTAACAAAACTTTTCTGACGGAGAGCAAATCACCCCCTGGATGGAAACTCACTTTTACCTAACGGAATGAGGTAAAATGCGGAAATAGAAAGTTTAGGGGGTTAAATACCGGTTTTTTTAGTACAGGGGGTGATCCATTTTTCAACGAAAGTTCAGGGGGGTAAAACGTAATGAAGCCGATGTCCTAGACATTTTAGGCCACCTGTGGAGAAACCATGAGTCATCAATAAATAATGGGTTTACAATTAATAAAACAGTGACTACCTAAGTATCAACCAACGGTTAAAATTTGGAAATACATAAAAATACAAAATTGGTACTTTGTAGGGTGTCGACAGTTATGTTATGTGCCATGAAAGAAATTAGTCACGTGTGTTTCACATGGATAATCATCTAGTACTATATATATATATAAAAAAAAAAAAAAGAGAAGAAGAGAAGAAACGGTGACTAGTGACTAGTGATTAGTGATTACTTAACAAGGAAAGATAAAGATGAACAACCATCATTGGTAGGGGTGAGCAAAACGTCGGTTCGGCATATGCCGTGCCGAATTAGTAATCGGTACGACTTTTCCGAAGGGCCATTTTTCCGACCGTTGCCGTGCCGAAGTGCCCCCTATGCCGATCGGTACCATACCGATGTATACCGACCTCGGTACGGTCGGCATACGGTACTGCCGAATCAAAAGAGGACTAAGGGAAGAGACGAAGGAGGCGTGAGGATCGGCGAAGGACCTGTCGTTGCCGTCGAAGCCATCGCCCAGTCTTGCTCCTCCTTGCACAGCCCATCGATCGATCGACTTCAACCAAACCACACAATTCCAAAATCAAACCACATAATTCCAAAATCNTAGAGAAACCAGAAAAAAGAAAAGAGAAAAAAAGGACATACATACAACCCCTTTGCCCTTCTCAATCAAGATCAAAACGCAGAATTAAAACCCAAAAAATAAAGCCCAGCTATCACTGATTTCACCACCCTTGATTTCACGGCTCTGCTCCTCTACACCACCTCTTGATTTCACGGCTCTATCACCGGCCGTCATGCTCCTTGCTGCCTCAACCTCAAGCACTTTGTCTTCATTTCTTTTTTTTTTGTTACAGAAATTAAATGTCTTGGGTTTTTTTGTAAGAGGTGTACCGGAGGCAGTGGGGGAGACGATGGGAGAGGAGGAAGGGGAAGCGCGGGGAGGGTGACATGGTGTTCGCCGGATTTTGTTTTAGTGGTGGATCTGTGTTGATTCAATAGATGCGAAAAAAGAAGAGAGGAAAAAAGAGAGGGAGGAAGGGTTGGGTGGAATTAGGACTTAGAGATGAGGAAAGAGGGGAGTGTGGGCGGCAGAGGAGGAGGCGGCCGGCTGGTCGGGCTGGTGTTGTGAGAGAGAGAGAAAGGAAGAGTCAAAGAGGTTGGAGACGTGAGAGAGAGAGTGTGTGAAAACTATGAAGTGAATTAGGATTTGTTAGTTGGGTAGGAAAATTTGGGTTGGGTTGGGTGGGTGTGTGTTGGGTCGGGCGGTATCGGCTTGTGCCGAGTACCGACGGTTCGACCACATCCTGCCGACTCAAGAGGCGGTTTAGTTCGGCACGGTATAGGAATGTGGGGTGGCTCGTGGACTTACCCATTTTTCGAGCCGATACCGTCGGTTTAACCTCGGTATCGGCTCGGCACGGTCGGGACGGTATATTTGCTCACCCCTAATCATTGGCAACTGCGTATGTGTCTAGCTAGCATTCCTCATTTGTTAAATATGCAAATTGATACGAATAAAATAAAGAGCGTGGACTTGACTGAAATGTAGTAGTAGTTAGCAACGAGCGACACTAATTTAACATTTTCTTTAGATGCTAATCGTAGACAATATTTAACATGGTCCCACACCTCTCCCTGTATATATATTTCAGGTCGGGTTCCCATCTCTATATAAGGCCTGCATTAGAGTTCACCAAGAATTCACACAATTCTGAAGATCCTCCACTTCATTTCTCCTCTCCCACTTGCATCAAATAAGACTCCCATAATGGATTGCATAGCCAGAAATACAATCTTTAATAGCCAATTCCCACATAACTTATGTCCTGCACCTCATGCTCATGTAATCACAGCAAATAGAGAAATATGCAACGCCCGCATTGTCTCTGTACGAGTCAATGGTCAGGAAGCTATGACTGAGGACACCTCCAGGTCCAAAACCATGCCTTTAGTAGTTGACAGGCCAGCGATGAAGAGGGAAATAATCCCACTTAAAAAGTTGGAACTCAGGAAGTTTGGAGGTGATGATCAATATGTCCTCCCCAGACAAGGAAAATTCGGGCGATACGGGGGCATGTACGTCCCTGAGACGCTCGTGGCCTGTTTGAGCAAGCTGGAAGCAGAACTCCACGACGTTTTGCAGGATCCACAATTTCAGGTTTGTCTGCTATAAATAATTAATTCTAGCAATATTATCTGTACATTATACATACATATGCATTAATTATCCATGCTTATAAAAAAAAAATATGCACTATCCATATTATATTATTGGCTATATATATATGATCATTTTGTCATTGGTATTACCTTCTATTAGAACACAATATTATTCTTTTCAGTTTTCACTTTTTCGGGTGGAATCGTTGTATGTGTTGCTGCAGGAGGAGCTTGCAACAGCTTTGCGAGAGTATGTGGGAAGGGAAACACCGCTGTATTTTGCAGAGAGGCTGACGAACCACTACAAGAACATGGATGGAACGGGACCCCTTATCTACCTCAAGAGGGAGGATCTCAGCCACTGCGGAGCTCACAAGATGAATAACGCCATTGCGCAGGCAATGATTGCGAAACGGATGGGCCTTAAACATGTCGTGACGGCAACCGGCGCCGGGCAGCACGGCGTTGCCACCGCTGCTGCCTGCGCCAAGCTTGGCTTGGAATGTACTGTCTTCATGGGCAGCATCGACATGCAAAAACAATCCTCAAACCTTCTCTTGATGAAGTTACTTGGAGCTCAGGTCTACCCTATATGTAGCTCTATAATTATTTTTTATAATGTCAGAGACACTAAGACTCTGATAACTAAATTTCTCGCAAATATAATTATATACAGGTTAAAAGTGTGCAAGGAAATTTTAAAGATGCAAGCTCGGAAGCAATAAGGGGATGGGTGGGGAACTTGGAGAGGAGCTACTATTTCAGTGGAACGGTGGTGGGGCCTCATCCATGTCCGAGCATGGTCTGTGAATTTCAATCTGTAATCGGGAAGGAAACAAGGAGGCAAGCAATGGAGAAATGGGGAGGGAAGCCAGATGTGTTGGTTGCCTGTGTGGGGAGTGGGTCTAATGCGCTGGGTCTGTTCCATGAATTTATAGGAGACCAAGATGTGAGGATGATTGGAGTTGAGGCTGCAGGTTTTGGCCTGGATAGCGGGAAGCATGCTGCAACTCTGGCCAGAGGAGAAGTGGGTGTCTACCATGGAGCCATGAGCTATTTGTTGCAGGATGAGGAAGGACAGATAGTAGACACACACTCCATTGGTGTGGGGTACGTATCAAACGCTACTAAGTAATTAATCTATTTCAATCTAGCTAGTGGAATTCCATTTCTTGGCTAAATATTATTTGTGGACGTAATAATCCTAACAAGAGAAAAAGTGGAATTAGATCAAAAGTAGCTCCATTTCATGGTTAACAATTGTTAGTGGACGTAAACAGTTCAAACAAGAGACAAAATAGCATAGCTATCAGACCCGGTGGGCACAGACCCCAGAAAAGAAAAGGGTTCGAATTGGGGTTCAATGCAATTACCTGGAATAATAGATATTAAATAATTAATCATTTTAATCTATATATATATATTAATATTTATTTATATTTTGACAATAAAAAATAAATATAAAGTCTAAAAATTATAAATTTTTTATTAACTAATGCAATTTTATGTAAAAATAGGAAAAAAATAGAATTTTTTTTTTGTGTTGTGTGATTTTAAACTGAGCAGACAGTGTTATCTGTTCAATCGGGTCAATGGGGTTTTTACTATTCACTTACATACCCGGTCCTTCCCATCTTTTCTTAGTTGGTCAACAACCAACAATTCTGGTCTTTTCGGTCCGGAGCCGGCCGATAATGAACCTACTTACCTTGCTTATGGACCAGCTGCGGAGCTCACCTTTGTTCTATTGATTTGGTAGAATTCAGAGTGGGCTACGTGCCGGTTAGGGTCCATTTCCTTTTTTTTTTCTTCTTTTTTTTTTTTGAACATGCATTAGAAGTCTTAGTCATCTTCTTATTAATATATTTCACATCTTCTTTTTGCGGGCAAGGAAAAAAAAGGAAGAAGTCTATTAATTCAGCTCTTAATTTGTAATTGATGCAATTATAAGTTTGTAATTAACACATTAATGAAAGTTCTTTTTATCTGTGACTACAGGCTGGAATATCCTGGTGTTAGTCCAGAACTAAGCTTTCTTAAAGACACAGGACGGGCGGAGTTTTTCTCTGCTACAGACAAAGAAGCCATTGCAGGTGTGCACCCAAGGCACTAGTTAATATGCATACACCATTGTCTTTCTTAATTAGAATCAATTTGGGCTGATTCTGGTTTCCACTAACTTTGGTTTGCTTACCTATTTCAGCTTATCAACGGCTATGCAGATTAGAAGGAATAGTTCCAGCATTGGAGGCATCTCATGCATTGGCAATTTTGGACAAACTATGTCCTACATTAAAAGATGGAACGAAAGTCGTAGTAAGTTGCAGTGGCCGTGGAGATAAAGATGCCGCTACTGTCAATGGATATTTACAGGATTGGTCCATCGAGCCATGTACGAATGTCAGCATTCCAGTGACTCGAACATAAATCATTTTCAAAAAAGAAAAAAATGCAATACAAGATTAATTAGGAAGAAATGATTTGTATCGTCTGATCGATGTTTAGAAAATTAAAGTACTTAAATTTCCTCAATTGTTACATTAGAATTTCTTACAGAATAAGAATATGTAACAGCCCCCAATTCCTTTGTAAACATGGACCAACGGCGTTGGCTTGTTATATACTTTCAATAATTTGTTATGCAACTCCATTGACAGTTTGACACAGTCAGGGATGACTTTTGAATGTCTTTTGAATCAAGTCATGGATGACTATTGTCTATTGCATTAGTCTCAATCTTGGCTTTGGTGGTGGAGTTCCTTGCACTTGACTGCTTCATTCATTCATTGTCTCAGCCTCACCTGCAGCCGCGGTAGTGCGCCGGTAGTGCTTTGGAAGGTTTAATATATATCCAGGCTACCATTGACACAGTCATGCATGCATGACATTTGAACCTGTGCAATCTTCACTTTCATGAAATTCCTGGTCTTGAGAGCTAGGTGCACGACTAGTCAAGAAAAGTAGAAAGATTTTATTTTGCACGATTGATCAATTTGATCCTGATATTTCAATTTTAGTTGATTGATCATCGATTGAAACATAAAAGGAAAAATTATTGGCCAGAGAATTGAAACACTGGAGGCCAAACTGACTAATAGTAAAAAACTCAAGAGTTAAATTGGAGGTTTTGCCACTTCCCTTTCTATACTTACTTGGACGCATGTCCAGCACCCATTGAGTGGGTTGTCTACTTCATAAAGACCGTAGGTGCGCCGATATATGCACAGGGAAGATGGAAATATGGGTTTCTGCAGTAAAATAATAGTCACGTGAAGAGTACTGATACAATAAAATAGCGATTCAATCATTTTAATCTGATAGGATAGGATCTAGTATTATTTTCAATTTGGGCGTGATAAGCGTGAGAGGTTTATTTTATCTGAAACTCACTATCAAGTTGTTCAACTTCCTGATTGCTTGTTGTTGGTAAAAGAATAAAAATTAATGATTTACTTTGGGGAATTGGCTTATAAGCCTGAATTGCAAGCATTGAGATAATACACCAACCACAAAACATGAAATGGACATAAATAGACCCATGCATTCTTTCATACATTTTGTAAACAATAATCAGCAGAAACAGTAGGTTCTTCAATCCTCGCCCTTCATCATTCTTCATTATTCCTCTTCAGTTGCATGTTTTAATATCATCTCCTGCAGCTTCTCTTTGTTGGCACCAACAATTTTTTCCACTACTCTGCCGTCTTTGAAGCACAGAAAAGTTGGCATTGCCCGCACTTCCCATTCATCAGCAACAGACTGTAGAAAAAAAAAACATAATGCTGATTTTTGATCAACTTTTGTATTGACTGGGAAAAAACTCATTAAGCTATGGAGAATGAATGGATAAAAGATGATATAGGTTGGTATAAGTACCTTCAATTCATCCACATCCACCTTCAGGAAAGTGACACGAGGCATCCCCTTAGCTAATTTTTCCAGTGCTGGAGCAATATGCTTACAAGGCCAGCACCATGTAGCAAAAAAATCCACCACAATCTATCGAGTAATTAAGAAAGTGATGCAGCACATAAATCAGGCAAATTAGTTGTGAAGTAGGATTGAGTACAAGCTAGACAAATAGAAAATATGAAAACTTAATGAAACAAATACATTTAGATAGGAAAGAGAATCAAAAAGCAAATATGGTGAGCATGTATAATGTTTTAATCAATTTAATTAGCTGGAAAGATTCATACCAGTATCTTGGACTCTTTTCCCTTCTCAAGCTGCACGTTCCACTCTTTAACTGTGTGGCAGGAAATTACTCGTCCCTTCTTGACCATTTTCTCTCAGAGCAACTACAGTTAAGTTGGTAACTATGAGTCCTAAGATCCTGGTTAATGAAATTGAGGATGGTGCTTCAACTCTGCAAATTTTAAAGGCTTCTGCAGAAAATATATAGCAGCTAGCAATTGTACTTGGGCCGGCTGTTTTCTAGATACTACTATTAATTAAGCGGCTCCTGTGGGAACACTAGAACATGTGTATTGCCTAGTGAAATTTTTTAGTATTTTGGCCAGCCCGAGGCAATGTCAGGACATTAACCACTCCAGTACACGACCATGTGTTCTTGATCGCTACGTACGTCCCTACATAAATCTGCGAGTAGAAGACCGCAGTAGACTGTAGTTGGGTGCATTAATATTGTACATTACATGCAACTTTGGTGTGGAAGGATTAAGGATATTTTATGTTTTTAAGACGATATGGAGCTATCTAGCTCTGACATATATACTGGCCGATAAGCGCAGCTTGTTGTTTAAGCGATATTTTAGAAGCTTCTTATACGTGGAGATGTAATTCACTGTGTTTATCATTGTATTGATAGGGACTATATGTATACAGAAGCCTTGACTTGAGGGCTACACAATTACACAATTCTAGGAGTAATCAACGATAATCAATTACACAATGATTGCCTACATTCTAGAAATAATCAACTAGTCACTATCCATGATCTCCATGATCTAAGCTTATATTATAGAAACAGTCAATTATTACATGATTACATACAGTTTCCTTATCACTCCCCCTCAAATTGAACGTGGATGAACACATGTTCAATTTATTGCGTAATTCTTCAAATCGACTTGTATGTAGTGGCTTGGTAAGAATGTCTGCGATTTGCTCATGTGAGCTGATATATCGAACCACAATAAAGTTGTCCCGGACTTTATCTCACGCGAAGTGGAAATCAATCTCCAAGTGCTTGGTGCGTGAATGAAATACAGGATTTGCAGTCAAGTACGTGGTGGACAGATTGTCACACCATAAAATTGGAGAAGCAGAAACGGGGAACCCAATCTCATGCAACAAAGATTGAATCCAAGTAACTTCCGAGGCCACTGTGGCTAGGGCATGATATTCAGCCTCAGTGGAAGACCAAGACACCGCGTGCTGCTTCTGCGAGAGTCAGGAGATAAGATTATGCCCAAGATAGACAGCAAAACCTGTGGTGGACTAGCGATCATCAACCGAACTAGCCCAATCCGAGTCAGAATAGCCCTGTAAACAATGAGCTGACCCTTTGCTGAGATGTAAACCATGATGAAGAGTAGCCTGGACATACCGTAAGATGCGCTTTACAGCCACCCAATGCTCATTAGTAGGCTGATGCATGAACTGAGACACCTTATTCACCGAGTAAGTAAGATCAGGCCGAGTAAAAGTTAAGTATTGTAGGCTACCGACAATGCTCTGGTATGTGGTGGTATCAGGAAGTGTGCCACCATCAAGTTGAAGCTTGGAGGTTGTTGTGGAGGGCGTGGAAATGGGTTTGGCAGTGAGCATATGAGCACGCCGTAGGAGATCAGTGGCATATTTGTGTTGCTGTAATAGAATGCCACTCGAAGTCCAGTGGACTTCAATTCCCAAGAAATAAGCCAGGCGGTCGAGGTCTCGTAGGGCAAACTTGCTCTTCAAAAAATTCACCAAGGCAGTAATGTGTGTGGTGTCACGTCCCAACACAAGGATATCATCAACATAAACAAGGCAGAACAGTGGTGCTTTAGAACCAGAAAAATAGAAGAGGGAAGTGTCAGCCTTAGACTCTCGAAAGCCATATTGGACCAGCGCATCAGTTAAACACTGATTCCACATACGAGGTGCTTGCTTGAGACGATAGAGAGAGCGATGTAGTTGAGAGACATAATGTGGTTTAGCCTGATCAACAAACCCTGGAGGTTGATGCATGTAGACCTTCTCCTCTAAGGATCAATGGAGAAAAGCATTAGAAATGTCTAGTTGAGTAACATGCCACCCATAAGACACAGCAAGAGAGAGAAGGAGGCGGATTGTGGTAGGCTTCACAACCGGACTAAATGTGTCTGTAAAAATCTACACCCGGCCTCTGATGAAAACCCTTGGCTACTAAACGAGCCTTATACCTCTTTACAGTACCATCAGGATTGAACTTGGTCTTATACACCCATTTACAGCCAACAATATTGTATGCTTCAGAAGAAAGAACAAGAGTCCAAGTCCCATTAGCAAGCAAAGCATCATATTCAGCTTGCATGGCCTCCCGCCAGTGAGGAGATGCCACAGCCTGGTCATAACTAGTAGGATCAGAGGCGGGTGTAATCGTGGCTTGATATATGACATAATCTAGATACTGTCGAGTTTGAACGATACCATCCTGTGCACGAGTATGAGGCCTAGTGATAGGTGGTGGAAGCGATGAGGAGTTAGGAGAAGGGGATGACGAGGGAGAGGATGTAGTAGTGGAAGTAGTAGGAGTTGTTGGGGTCGATGGTGGGCTATCATCAAGTGGAGGTACAGGGGAGGGTGATGGATCATGCATTAGTGATGTCTCTTGGGGTGGGTGAAGGATCAAAGCAGGAGGAGGGTCGGCCGAGATAGTGGTAGTAGCATCACTCGTAGCTTGAAAAGGAAATTCCTGCTCAAAAAAAGTGACATGGCGTGAGACATATATTTTGTCAAGCTCTAGATCATAAAAATAATAGCCTTTGTGAACACGACTATAACCGAAAAAGACACATTTTTTAGAACGAGGTGCTAACTTATTAGAAGAGAGATGTTGAAGCCAAGGAAAACAAAGACATCCAAAAATATGTAAGAAAGAATAATCAGACATTTGGTTAAAAAGAACTTCATAGGGCTAGGGGTGAGCAAAACGTCGGTTCGGCATGTGCCGAGCCGAATCTGCTGCCGGTATCACTGTGCCGAAGGGTCAATTTTCCGACCAATGCCGTGCCGATATGGGCCTCATGCCGATCGACATGGTGCCGATTAAAACCGACGTCGGTTCGGTCGGCATAGACTCCAACCGATGCCGACAGGTCATGCATTGATCAAATTCAGAAACCCAGAAATCCAGGAATCCAGAAACCCAGAAATACCACAACTCAACACAATTATGACCAAATTCAAATAGAATACGATTACTGCTGATCAATATCCAAATGTAAATTCAGAAGCACAAACACTTAATGATAAAATATACAATCCCAATTCCAAACAAACATAAATATGATAGGAAGTTCAAAGTTGTAATGTTACAATACAACACATAATCCATAAAGATGATCATGTCTTCATGACAGATTAATGCTCCACCAGTCCACCAAAGTCCAATGCCAGAATCTATCAATCTGAGAATGAAGTACATAGGTAATAGGTTAAGCTTTCAAACTCATACAAATCCGATGATGTGAATGATGAAGAGGCCAAAATATAAAAGTTAACAAGAAGCACAAAGTTAATGAACTTACCATTACTGCATCATCCAATGCCTCATGCTTGATTTCAGACTTCAATGTGGACTCTTCAAGCAACAAGTCGCTCATTTCTGGCAACAAATAAAAACAACTCATGTAAGTCACTGTAATTATAATATATTAATTTAAGATACATAAAAAGATAAAAAAACAACATAAGATAGAGGATAGTACCATTCTCAAGTCTGTCTACATTGGCTGGAGGTTCATCTACATTTATTTCACTCTTATAATCCGCAATGGCTGCTCTAATCCAGTCTTGGCCACAAATCAAAGCTTGCACAATTTTTAGAGTCAAGGAACTCCTATAAGGATCTAAAACCCTGCCACCAGTGCTAAAAACTAATTCTGAAGCTACTGTGGATACTGGAACAGCAAGGACATCTCGAGCCATAGTGGACAGTACAGGAAAGCGAGGAGAATTTATCCTCCACCACCTTAAAATGTCAAATTTTTTGACATCTTCCTCGACATCCTCTGCAAGGTACTTGTCCAGCTCTGTTTTTGATTCACCACCATGCTTCATCTTCTTATATTCTTGCTTGAGCTCTTCTTTGAACAACCTCCTCTTGCCCCTCTCTCCTTCATCTCCTTCAGCACTATCAACACCTCTAGATGCAGGAATTGATGCTGATGATGATGATCCTGCAGTGGTGGAAGTGGATTGTGCTGCTGGAGTCCGAATTGAAGGAAACATCATGGAATGATAAGCCTCAAACATACCATAAATGGCAGCTTCGACCTTCTCCCATAATTTATTCCCTGCAGCTTCACCATATACCTTTCTCAAAAAGAATTGGACAAAACCAAGTTTATACCTAGGATCTAGAATTGATGCAATGAATGGCACCATATTGCACTTTTCAATGTCACCCTAGTACTTGTCAAATTTGGACTTCATATTCTGGGCCATGATACTCATTTCCAAATCATCATCATCAATCCAGCCCATCAACATTCCAAGGAGGGAAATGATTTCCTCAAAATATGTGTTGCAAGTCACATATGAAGTACCAGAAAAGAAAGTGGTGAGATCATAGAAATTACCTAGACAATTGCATAAGCGCCTAGCATTAATCCAATCTTCTGGACTAGGTACACCTGGCCAGTCTTCTTCTGCTCCTTTATCAAATGACTCCATTTCCTTCTTGAAATTATCATCCTCAATCATATAATTCTCAAAGGCTGCTTCAAACTTGCAAGCAGTATCCAGCATGGTGAAAGTCGAGTTCCACCTAGTTGGGACATCAATGGACAGTAAAGCTTTGCTTTTACTTCCATCAGCTCTAGGAGGCACACACTCCTTGAATCTTTGCAACCTAGCTGGAGACTGCCTAACATACCTTACTGCCCTACGGATCCTATACACTGCCTTCCCTGTGCATCTTAATCCATCACCAACAATAAGATTCACAATATGAGCAATACACCTCATGTGCATGTACTTGCATCCCATTACACTCCCTTTCCACTTTCCTATCTTCCTTTGTAAATTGTTTAAAGCTACATCATTAGAGGTGGCATTGTCCACAGTTATTGTAAAGACACCAGTTATGCCCCACTCTGCCAAGCATTTCTCAATTGCAGCAGCAATTTTCTCACCTTTATGACTACCTATAGGACATAGATTCAGCACATACTTCCTCAACTTCCACTCATTATCGATAAAATGAGCTGTTAAGCTCATGTAGTTAATCCTCTGAATCGATGTCCAAGTGTCTGTGGTGAGACACACCCTCTCACTATTAGACCTAATAAATTCCTTCAAATTCTTCTTCTCATCTACATAAAACTGGAGACAGTCCCTAGAAACAGTCCATCTAGAAGGTACTTTGAATTTAGGACAAGCAACAGACAAAAATTTCCTAAAACCATAACCCTCTACAAACCTAAAAGGGAGCTCATCTACAATGATCATCCCCGCTAAGGCTTTCCTAACAGCTTCCTGATCGAACCTATATGTTGATAAAGTAGACTTTCCCTCCTCATCCTCCCCATGTATCAATTCAGTCTGTCCATAATCATCTAGAGTATGATTAGATTGGCATCTTTTAAGGTGAGCTAACATACCGGAAGTGCCATTCTTCTTCGGATCAGCTCTGAACTCTTGCCCGCATCGCTTGCATTTTCCAATTCTGATCCCACCAGGACTGTCCATCTTACTAAAATGCTCCCACACTTTAGACCTATCCCTGCTTGGTTTCTTGAGTAGGTTCATCAATAGCAACTTCTTCGCCTCTGCATTTGGGGTTCCACCTTCCTCGTTTTGAGTGGTGTCTACTGCCTCTGATCCTGGTCCTCCAGATTCATTCAATGTGCTTCGAGTTGTAGCTGGTGGAGGTCCTGGAGGAGGTGTTGTAGTCGTCATCACTGCTTGTTGGGTTGAAGACAGCCGCATATTATCAACCTCAATCGCTGCTGCTTCCTCAAATGCAGGGATTCCAGAACTTCCCACCATTGATTCACTGTTGTGATCAATGTTTTCCATCTTCATAAACAAATAAACAGAAAACATAAACAAACAATCCAGCAACGATTAACTTTAAACCAAAAACAAAACATTCCCAGCAACGATTAAACACAATTAAACAAAGTATTCAAGTATAAAAGCAAGAAATAACACAATTAAAGAAAGATACTTACAAGTTGGCGACTTCAGCCTTCTGATTAGGGTTTCGATTCCGATTCGATTGGGGAATGGCCGATTAAGGCTCGAAAAATTGAGGCTTCTATTTTCTGTGTCTGAATTAGGGATTTAGGGGCTCAAATTCGATTTGGGGTTAGGGTTTGACTAATTAGGGGTTTTGTTTTGGGGTTCTGATTTTTGAGTTAGGGTTTCGAATTTGTTTGGGGGTTAGGGTTCAACTGGACAAATTGGGGGTTAGGGTTCAATTAGACAAATTTGTGAAGGGGCCGAATGAGGGGTTTCAAAAAACGGGAAGGGGTGATTGATTGTGACAGAGAACGGTGGTTGTGTCGTTCTCGGAGGAGCTGCGGCGGTGGTGTGTGGCTAGGGTTTTCGAGAGAGACAGAGAAGAAGAGAAGTAGAGAACGGGAAAGTGACGGTGACTTTCTATTCGATTTTTAGGGTTAGGTGTTTTTATGTTTTGTGTAATTGTGTTTGGGTTTGAGAAATGGGTTGTGTGATTTGGGTAAGGGTTACTGGGTTAGTGAATTTTTGGGCTTGGTAATGGTAAGTGATATTCTTGGGTTAGGCTTTGGGTGGGGCTCAGGACGTGTGGGCTTGTCGGCATCGGCCTGTGCTGAATACTGACGATTCGGAAGGCTTCCGACCGATTCCTAGGCGGGGCTAATTCGGCACGGCACGGGTTGCACTAAAATCCTTCATTTTCCGAGCCGATACCGTCGGTATTGAGTCGGTATCGGCACGAAAATGTCGGCACGGTAAATCTGCACAGTCCTACATAGGGCTACTTGTTCTCAAGTAGTGGAGTAGGAAGCCGATTAATAGAATACACAGCAGTGTCAAAAGCACGAGTCCAAAATCGAAAAGGAACAGAAGCATGATACAACAAGGCAAGCCCAGTTTAAACAATATGCCGGTGTTTACGTTCAGCACACCCATTTTGTTCGGGTGTATATGGGCAGGACACACGTTGAGTGATACCATTCTCACGAAGATAAGAGGATAGTGCTTGGAACTCACCCCCCCCCCCCCCCCCCCCCCAATCTGCCTGAAAAGACTTGATAGAGCAACCAAAGAATTTTTCAACATAAGTTCGAAATTGAATAAAAATTGAGTAAACATCAGATTTGTGAGCTAAGAAATAAATCCAAGTGTATTTAGAATAATGATCATAAAAGATAACATCGTAATGATAATTATCATGAGACCCAACTGGGACTGGGCCCCACAAATCTGAACATACTAATGCTAATGGCTGACAGACCAAAGTACTAGACTTGGAGAATGGCAATTTTATGAGCCTTACTAACAGAACATGCTTGACACACACTAGATGAAGATGAAGAAGTAAGCAACTGAGAAGGAATGACACGACGAACAGTGGTAGGAGACGCATGCCCAAGACGAGCATGCCAAGTCAACACAGATGCATGATGAGACTCCACAGGATGCAAGAGGGATAGATCATCAAAGGAATAAAGGCCACCACTACACTTGCTGCGGTGTAGCACCACCCCCGTTGATAGATCCTTGACAACAAAAGAGTCAGGCAAAAATTCAAGAGAAACATTATTAGATCGCACAAAAGAACTAACAGAAAGAAGGTTTCTAGTGACTTGTGGAACATAGAGAACATTATCGAGAGAGAAATGAGTAGTAAGAGTAGACAAAGTAGAGGAACCAACATAAGCAATAGGAAGTCTAGAACCATTACCAACTGTCACTTTTTCTGGGCCATCATATTCGGAATTGATTGCCATATTGGCAAGGTCAGCTGTGAGATGATGCGTCGTACCACTATCAAAAAGCCAGGGTTGAGTCTGAGTAGTGTTAGAGATCGTAACAACAATGGAGGTGGGAGAACCAGATACCCGTGCACTAGACTTTGGTGTCAGACAAACCCTAGAGATATGTCCTCAGCCTTGGCAATTGTAACAAATAAGAGTACTAGAATCATAAGAGGACATTGCTGTTTGAGGAGTGCATGGTGTAGACAGAAGGCCACGACCAAGAGACCTGGAGGAGCCAAAATTATTAGGACGGCCTCGATTATACCGACCACACCCATGACCAGTAATGGAATGAGGCTGGGCAAAAATAGCTGTGGGCGGAATTTCAGGAGGTATTTGATCTTGCTTTAGTTGTCTTTCTTCTATGAGTAACATGCCAAGAAGATCATCAAAGGCGATGTCCTCCTGGCGAGCCTCCTGGGCTCGCACAAAAGGGCGATAAGCCAATCCAAGGCCAGCCATAACAAAATCAACAAGATCTGCATCATCCACGGAATGACCTAAAGCAGCAAGTCTATCGGCAATGGATTTTGCCTTGAGCATATATGTCTCCACGGAATCAGTACCCTGTTGTAGTGTGTGCAATTGAGCCTTGAGATCCCAGATTTGGGGGTGAGAGGTCTTGGAGTAGGCAGATAAAAGTTTGGACCAGGCAGCACTAGCTGTTTCTGTACCTACCACCTGCGACAACAAGCTTTCTGAGATGGAGGTGATGATCCAGCTGAGAACAGTACTGTCTTGGCGCTCCCATAGTTGAAAAGCAGGATTAACAGCCCCACTAGCAAGTAGTTTGGGTGGCACCACCGTTGTTGGAGAAAGGTGATCTTCTAAACCACAGCTACGCAACACAGGAAGAAGTTACGTCTTCCAAAGGAGATTGAAACACCCCGACCCAAATTTACCCAACATACAGTATTTACTGAACAACAGTGCCGACACGTGGCATAAACTGTGTTATACAACAGAAAATCAGCCCATTGGCCCAAAATAATAACAGTCACCCGACCTCAGGTGCAGCAACAACATTAGCACAGCGGAAGCAATAATAGTCTCATAAACATCATATGCAAAACTCGATGCAATCTAATGGATCCGAGTCCTGTCCGAGGGTATGCCACAGCCGCCAAAATGCATCGAACCTGTACCACGAATAACTCATCCTATGGGATGAAACCCCGCAGGCGAGGGGTGAGCCCGAAATTCTCACCGGTGCATTTAAGCACAATCATGGATAAACAGAGATATACAGACAACCATAATACCTCAGGAAATAAACACAGGCAACAGTCACAACTATACCAAACTCATCATTGATCAAGTCTGCACCAAAGCTAAAAGACAATTAACTTTTCCAATTTTAATATCCGGGCCCCGTCACTGGACAAGCTAGGGTCGTACCAGGTTATTAACTAGTATGGGTGCCAGGTCAAAACAAAACCCGAGATTAACATCCCAATAACCAAACCAAACCGGGATCAACATCCCCAAACCAAGAAACTGACCATGGCCACCACAGAACTAGCCTCTAACCATCTAGTAGTACCACTGCTTTCCACGTGACAATTAAGTCATCAACACAAATCCAATAACCAATACTCATTTCTCAATTTTCCAATATCTCAAGTCATCCATCAGCCCAAACCATCAACAATTCCATATCATCAAATATTCACAGGAAATTTAATCAACAGTATATCAACACACAACAGTTCAATCGAACAACAAAACACACCGAGTATTACAGGCAGCATACCAAGGGTAATCCATCCTCACCTGATATGTCTCTGAAACTGATATCTGGTCAAACCTCGATATCTCTATATACATATATAACAATACAATCATATATAATGCACCAACATGATGATTATGCATGATACCGGTTTAACAATTATTAAACGGCTTGTCTGTTTATTTTATTATCTCCATAATTATTTTATTATCAAACAGTTCATCCGACTTGGTGGTAATTAACCGATTAAATATTTCAAGCGGATATATCAAACATATTTGTTTCAAATCAAAACTGAAACCGAGCGTCCAAGCCGATATCCCGGCCCTTTAGTCGCTTATGACAAGAAAACATGTTTATACAAAAAGGTTGCTTAAATCATATAGAGGAAATTATATTTTGCAAGTAGAACAAATTACGGCCCGTAAAATACTTCGTAATCTATTTTATATTGTGAAGTAAATAATATTTCGTGAAGTAATTATTCCCGTTAGTAACAAACACGTATTCATTTAAGAAAAGATTATAAAACAATAAATATATAAAAATGGCATATAAATAATATACCTGTTAGTAAAACCGTTAAATAGAAAATATCATCATCAGTAGGAAATCATTATAGTCAAGATACGATATAAACATTTATACATATACACATGTATATCCAATAATTTTAGATAGGGTGTATATGGTAACAGAATCAGCAATCGAATTATTATAACCTTTAATAAAATATTGTCTTAGATAAATAATCAAAATAGTATTATCGCTATTATGTCAACAAAATATTTACGCTAAATTAATAAAACATGGTTTAGTCATAAAATAAATTTTATACGGGTTATATGTAAAAGACTTATAAATACATAGTTAAATTTAAAAACAATATTGTTTATAATCCGTATACTAAATCATTAGCTACTTAATTATACATATATATAGCCAAAAATATATGATTGTAACCCATAAAAAGATCATGACATAATATTATTTAGCCAACGGAAATATCTATAGTATAGAGATAAGAATAAAATTGATTAATAACATAAGGTGTGGGCCTATTATTATTTTAGCCCAGAAGAATGAGAATTAAACATATTAGAGACGTAATTATAATTTTAACATAGTTTAAACGATTTGGAAATTAAGCCCGGTGGACCTTCACATGCGTTTAGCCCATCGGAGAAAATAATAAATCAGCTTTAGATTAATTAAATTAAAAGACTATATTAAATTAGATATTATGGCCCTTTAATTATAATTAGCCCAATTAAAATAAACAAAATCGGAAATTAAATGATACGGGCCTTTTTAATAGCCCAATCGGAAAATTAAATAAAAGCATAAATAAATAAAAGCATAAAAGCATAATTTAAATAACAAAAGCATAAATTACATAAAAGCATAATAAAATAAATAAAGCATAAAATAAAAATCATCAGTTAATTAAATTAAGTTAATCAATTTTAATTTGCAACGTTTTAATATTCGGGTCCGTTATTATAGTTCGAGGTCTGATTTATGATGCATATGGATGGTCCAAGGCTCGGGTTTTACCCAACAGGTTCATTTCCGAGCTCGCCGGGAAATTCCTGAGACTGCCGGAACCTCGCCGGATTCCGGCCAAGCACTGTTCACACAGCCCCAAAACTTCCAAGACACAGATTACTATTCACGACTACCACCTTGCCACTGTTCACAGAATACCCAAAGCCAACAACACCTAAACCTCACTATCACCATACCCACTGCAACCCAACAACAATAACAACAACAACATCGGCAGAACACAAACACAAAGCAAGACCCGATTAGTCCATATGGAAGGAATCAGGTTATTGATTGAAAGACAGGGGCAGAAGGGAGAGAGATCATCGTCAATCTTACCCACTCTACACGCAATGGGCGACAACGAGCAAGGAACTGGAGACCAGAGGCGTCAGTTGCGGTGGCTCGTGCTGCAGAGGAGAGAGGAGGTCGGTCCTTCTGTGCACGGTGGTGCCACACTTGTCTTGGGATGGTGGCGGCGTCGTCCGGTTACAGCGGAACCAAACGGCGTCCCCAATCGCTTCTATGGCGGCGATGGACCGAGAGGCAAATCGGAACGAGCTAGGCGAGGAGAGGTCAGGATCGGACGGCGACGCGTTCCTTGCCTCTGTGGTGGTCGTAAGCAGAGGCGGAGGAGTAAGGGAATGGTGCGGCGGCGGCGCCTTCTCTGCCTCAGTGGAGGTTGCGAGTAGAGGCGGCCGAGAGGTCGACAAGGAGGTAGAGGAAGAGGGAAAGAAGAAAAGGGAGAGTGTTGGTGGTGGCGGGTGGTGAGCAGAGGAAAGAGGGGAAGGTGCTGCGGCTAGGGTAAAAGGAGGATGGAGGAAGAGCAAGGAGGAGAGGGCGGTGATGGTTTTCAGGTCAGAGGGAGATGGAAGGAGAAGCAGGGTGAGGGCAGTGGTGTGGAAGAGGAAAGAATATGTGTGTGGTTAATTGAGAGAGAAGTTAAGAAAATTATAGGAGGGAGGATTTGATCGGTGTGTGGTGTCAGGAAGGAAGTAGAAGAAAAAGGGGAAGAGGGGAGGAAGGAGACGAAGAAGGTGGGGAAGGTCAGGAGGAAAAATGAGAAAAAGAACAAATGAGAAAAGAGAGGAGAAAAGGATGGTTGTCGAGCAATAATTTTGCCCCGACGACAATGAAACGACGTCGTTTAGACATTTACTGTACTGTCCAGTCAACACTCTCAAAAGCCTTTGGTCAAAACGCAGCCATGGTTGTGTTTTATGTTTTGGCTTAGCCAAAACTACGTCGTATCGGACGAAACAACACTAAACCTTGTGTTTTGACATTAACTTAACCTTTGTAAAACATAAACATAATTTAGCAATTACTCTTTTATAAAATTCAAGAAAAATCTCCAAAGATTAATATATTAAATATCATAGAAATAAAAGATGAAATTCCTTTTTAAATTATAATTAGTAAATTATTGCAACAAAAATATCATAGCAAAATAATAATAATATAACTATTAATGTTGATTAAAAAATAATAAAAATGATAGTAACAATAATAACAATAGTAATTATTTTGTGAGTAGTAAAAATAATAGTGAAAATAATGAAAATTGACTTGGATTGGTAAAATTCTTAATTGACTGCGATAAAAATTTTATTAACCACCGTAAAATTCAAAATAACTTGGTAAAAATCACAAAAATTTTACCCGGGTCGTTACAGAGATAGTTAGAGGAGATGAGTTTGATGGAAATTTGATGAGGTAGATTTGGAGAAAGGGTAGACATGGTGGTATTTGAAGCACTACTTTCAGTACCAGTCATGGTGATAGGAGAGCTAGGAAATTTGAGTGTGAAAAAGTAAGAGACAAAGGAATGGGAAAGAGACAAAAAGAGACAGAAAGAAAATTTAGAACAAATAAGAAGAGACAAAGGAGGCAGGAAGAAAGTTTAGAGCAAATGGGATTGTTGCTCCGCTACCATGTGAAGATGTAATTCACTGTGTGTATCATTGTATTGATAGGGACTATATATATACAGAAGCCTTGACTTGAGGGCTACACAATTACACATTTCTTGGAGTAATCAACGATTATCAATTACACAATGATTGCCTACATTCTAGGAGTAATCAACTAGTCACTATCCATGATCTCCATGATCTAAGCCTATATTATAGGAACAGTCAATTATACATGATTACATACAGTTTCCTTATCATTATACATGTTGTCAATTTTGTTCTCAAAGTAATTAGTTTAAACTAGAAAAATAAAAAATTAAGCTCCAAATAAGCTTGCTCATTTTTTCTCAAGTTGCGGAGCCTGAGAGAATTCATGTTGCCAAACCAGAAAGACCTCAGAAAGAAATTTCCTAGCTAGTGTTTTTTTGATACTAGAAGAGTATCCCAGTCGACTACCAGACTAATTTCTCCTCGTGGCTCGATGCGTCACCCTTGTGAGGTGGGACCACTACCAATAGCACAATTTCCATACACTCGCTTCTACCAGGACTCCAAACCTAGACATTGGGGTTTAAGGAGAATGCAGTACGCTTTACCATTACAACCAATGTTAATTGGTATAAAGCGAGTCATCCAATAGTTCACAAGAAAAGATTTACGGATAACAGATATAGTGATTGCTCCGTTCTTTCCCTTTCCTCCTTAGACACTCAGTCAAATTCGCTCCGCCACAAATATTCAAGAAAAACTTGAGAAATCTAGGATGCTTTGCAAAGAGGAGCCATGACTTGGCTATACCCATGTATAGTTTTCCCCAAAATAATGGGTAAATAGCATATATAGGGTCCGTACTATTTCAAAAGTACCGTTTGGGGGTCTGTACTATTTTTTGTCCCTTTTACGGGTCTAAACTCTTATTTTTCGTACCTTTTAGGGGTCTCGGGCAGTCCATGTCATCAGCGGGGCTGCCCGAGACCCTTAAAAGGAACGAAAAATAAGACTACAGACCCATAAAAGGGACAAGAAATAGTACAGACCCCCAAACAATACTTCTGAAATAGTACGGACCCTATATATGCGATTTACTCGGGAAAAAACTCGTGTACTAACCCCTAGGGAAACTAAGTAAAGTCGAAAATGGCCATAACTTCTTGTCCGGAACTCGTTTTGGTTCAAATTTTTTCCTCAATCTTATTTTAACATGGTCTAATGGATAGTATCAGTCTCCACACTTAACTCGAAATTTAAAAAATTAGCATAAAACCCGTGCCGTAAATTCAAAAATGGCCATAACTTCTCGTCCGGAACTCGTTTTAGTTCAAATTTTTTTCCTCGCTCTTATTTTAACATGATGTAAAGGATAGTATTAGTCTCCACTCTTGTCTCGAAATTTGAAAAAATAGCAAAAAAACTGATGTTCTAAACCTTAGGGAAAACGACCGAGAACAAGAAAAGGGCCATAATCAATTATTAGCTCCGGACGAGAAGTTACAGGGTCTGTACTATTTCAAAAATATCATTTGGGAGTCTGTACTATTTCTTGTCCCCTTTACGGGTCTATATTCTTATTTTTCGTCCCTTTTAGGAGTCTCACCAGCGGGGCTGCCCGAGACCCCTAAAAGGAACAGAAAATAAGAGTACAGACCCGTAAAAGAGACAAAAAATAGTACAGACCCCCAAACGGTACTTTTGAAATAGTACGGACCCTATATAAGCTATTTACCCCCAAAATAATCTAGGCTTTTTTGGTTTGTTTTTCTGTTTCTTTCTTATTCAGTTTCTCTCGTATTTCTGATGGTAATGGCATGGCCATAGATTTTACGGTTCAAAGGTTGAAACTGCAAGTCAAAATCTACATCTTCATGCAGCACCTCATGACTTCCATTTATGGAATTCATCATATCTTGGATTTGGAATAAATTGAATATGAAGAAACATCGAATCAATAGATTGTGACTTCTTCCGACCAAGAAAATGATCAGGCCTGCTAAGTTATCACCAAGAATACAACTTTACAAAACAGAGCATCCAAGTTCATTGTATGGTAGTTTTACAACAAACTTAAATAAAATGAGGATGTAAACATCATCATAGGTGGTCTCACATCAACCACTGAAATATGTAAGACTGTTTAGAAATCATCAAGTTCCCTGCATTACCACTCATGCCGCTGCCACAACTGCATGCTTTTCAATACTCTGTTGCAGTTCCTCTTTCTTGGCACCAATAACTTTGTCCACTAATTTACCTTCTTTCAGGAAGATAAAAGTCGGCATTGCCTCCACTTCCCACTCCTCAGCAACAGTCTGTGAAGTAACACATAATTAGAATCCATATTTGATCACACAAGGAATCATGGTAAAAAGTAGGAAATGGATGAGACTCTTTACCGTTAGTTCATCCACGTCCACCTTCAAGAATGTGACATGGGGCATTTTCTTGGCGAATTCTGCAAGAATTGGAGCAATGAATCGACATGGCGGACACCATGAAGCAGTAAAATCCACCACAATCTGTGATAATATGGTTGTCAGAAAACTCATGAGAATCAAACTCTTTCCAAGTGAAGTAACTAATTAACCACAGCCCTCAGTCTACAAACACTTGTAGGCCCCAAAAAGCATCTTCTTTTCCACCAATCTATCATCAATAAGAGCTTGCAGATTCTCCCCCATTTGAATTAGGTTGGAGAATTTTTACAATTCTAGCAGAAAGATTGGGACTATAACTTTGATGATGATAGTTTTAGTTATAATCAGACAGGATTCTCGAGTGTTAATAATTAGCCACATATTACTCATCCATAACAGTAATATATAGTTCATCAAGAATCCAATCCAACCACCTAACAAGTTTTATCAGGCAAAGCTGGAAGATAATGAAGTAATAAACCCGCTAAACCAGAATTCGAGTGGACATTCCAAAGGTCCAAGTCCGACAGACCATTTTTCAGAAAATCAAGAAACCCACAATTTAACGATGCCAAATCAAATTCACATAGACCAAGCAAATAATTAAGGAACCCCATTAAAGTTTAGAACCCCTCCACTAAATTAACTATCCACAGAAAACTAAACCCACCCGTACAACCAAATATAAAAGATTCTAACAAAACCGAGATAGCTGAAATGCGACAAATTAGGGGGAAAAAAAAAAGAAAGAAAGAAACAGTATATACCAATTTCTTGGACTCCTTTTCCTTCTCGAGTTGCTCCTTCCAGACCTCAACCGTGTGGCAGGCAATCACTTGTCCCTCTTCAGCCATTTACTCTCCTTCTTTACCTTTTCTTTGATTCTTACTAATTGGATTTTGATATTTAAAACAGTCGCTCAGATGAAGTAATAAGGTGGGAGGCACTTGAAATATTTATAGATGAGCGCCTGAGCGGTAATATTATAGCCCTCCATTGGGGGTTTGTAGTCTCGGTTTATCCGAATTAACACGTCACAGAGATATTACAGGCTATGCCACCCATACGATCCTGGACGAGTTTGTGTCCATTAGGGGGGGTACGTGTACGTACGTGAAGCACTCCTGTGGCTTAGGACAAACGCAGAGATTTAGTAGTAGTACGGCTGGTCGGTCTTCGGTAAGAACGCAAAGGTTGGTGTACGCGTTTTATGCAAACGAATCTATTTCTACTTCCTAGAATTGAACCACATAGACGAATGCGGTGACGCATTGCTGCCGTAAGCAAAAACTAACGTGTCGCCGACACTTTCTTATTAAACATTCTCCGTTGGTTTGTCTTTTCACTAATAAATCTGTATTTTCTTTTCTCTCTTTTCTTGTCCCTTGTGTTTGGTGGGTTCACTTCTAAGTAAACTTATCAGACAAGTTGGGCCATTGCCTGGTCAACTTTTAGAGGGTCAAATTAAGCCTGTGTTTGCAGCTTCGGGGCGACTGTGGTTAGGCCCTTTAGACGAGGCCACAAGGAAAATGGCCCTTTAGACTGCCCATCTTATAAAACTATGAAGCAGTGGGCCTGTCTGTATGTGTATTGATAAAATTGAAGAGAGAGCAAGTGCAATAGAATCCAGAATTAAAAAATCCTGGGTAAAATGTCTTTTGGTAATATATCTCCTTTTAGGTATCCCGAATTTTAAATTTGTCGCGATTTGTATTTCTCGAGTTTCATTTGTCTTGATTATGTTTTTTGAGTTTCATTTTTGTTCCAATTGTATTCCCTCGACAAAAATGATAAAGAAACAAGGGATGGAGTGGGTAGATGCAAGGGGCTGCCTTGTAGCTTTCGATGCTTGCGGTTGTTTATACCTGTGTATTTTACTATATTCATGTGTTGCTTGCTTCTTGAAATGTCAGGGAAATTGGGCCTGTCTATAAACTCAAGTGAATTATGGAGCTGATGGCGAAGGTGAATGGAAAATTAGTTTATTTTGTGAAACTATGTGTTTTGGTTGGAATCAAGGTGAATATGTTAGAATTGGGGTGGTGGCTCTTTCGATTTTTTGGAGGTGGGTGCCGATGGCACTACAGGGGATTGTTTCTTTGCTGTGGGAGTTTGGCTTCTCTAAGTGCAATAGAAGAGTATTAGTTTAGAATTGGATTTTGGTAGATGGTGTGGTGATGGGGATGTGCAGAAGTATGTTTATGGAGGCTGCGTTTAGGAGTTAAGTTGGAGGAGATCCTTACATTCATGAGATGTGGAGGATTTGGATCAATTAGAAAGGAGATTGGTTTAAGTGGAAGTAAAATCGGATAAGCAGGATATATAAAGATGGATTCGGGCAGGTTGGTTCAGATCGTCCTGTTACAGACTCTTTGCTAGATAAAAGCTTGTCTTCACGAATTTCTTTCTGATTTACATGCTGTGATTATTTGCTCGGTTAGTGTCAAGTTTTGGTGTGGTCATCATTGTAAACTTAATTTTGTATATGTTAGATTCTTGTCTTGATGGGTAGGTAGGTTCTGATCGCTAAGGTGCTTTTGTGCTTGTTAGCGAGTCTTTTTTCTGATGGCTCCTTGTGTTTTTTAATACTTTTATTATACTCAATATAATCAATTATTATTATCGAAAAAAGTTGCGTTGTGAGAACCCTCTAGTTACATCTCTGGCAACCCTTTGGTTACATCCCTCTAACAACATTTGGTTACAACGCTTTTTGCTCTTTTGGTTATATATATGGTAACCCTATTTTTCACAACATAGTGTCCATATTCTATGTTGCCATTTTCTCCACACTCTCAAGTCCCTCAAGAAATAAACTCTGCTACCACAGTGGTTGTATTTTTATAAATATCTTTAAAGGGAGGAAAAGAAGAGTGTTTGTGTTGCATGTAAGAGTTTCTTAAAAATATTACAACTCATCAAAATTAATATTTTCAACACTAATTATATAGATGATCAAACATCAAAAAGATCAAATTACTATCAATTACCCAAAAGACATAATAATTAAACATAATGAATGGAACAAAGTTTGATAATAAAACCACTGTATTAGAAACTGTTATATACCACGCCTAATTCACCTCCCGACCACCACTCACAATTGTAGGCGTAGAGCCATTCTTTCCCTGGTAGCACCTAGAAATCCACAAATATATTAAGAAATTTGCCATATTGATGCCTGTGAGGACCCAGTAAAAGTTGTGAAGTCTGTTAACACTATTCCTCAGCCAACCTCTTTAAGTCTCACCAGTTGCAGCTTCAACAAGCTTCACAACTGCAATACTTAACCAATTTCCAACCCAACCTCACTAAGAAACACCGCATTGTTAATACTCCTTGTCCCATCAGTTGCCTCGTAGTAGAAAAACTCCACCTGCCCCACGTAGGTGAGCCTTCGCAGTTCCTACCAAGAAGCATTGAGGGAACAACCAAAAGACACTAAGTTGTAATGGGGAGCTATCTCGTCTCTTCTTCTCCACTAGAGAGGCAATGGTCATTGCGAAGATGGAAATGAACAGTCTTGCACATGCGTTGCAATGATGTATTGCCTCGGGGAAGATCAGTATGTTTCTTGAGCATAGGGACAATGAGTGTGCCGTAGATGGAGACCAAAACCAGCCCCATGACAGTGTCGAAAACCAGGAATGGATGGAGCCTGGTGGAATGGTGAAGCTGGGGCTGAGTTCTCGATCCATTACTCTGGCTTGGCTCTCAAAGAAGTTGAGAACTGGGCAAAGCAGATTTGCAGAGCAATAGTTAAAGCCCATATAGAGAGGAGCTTGATTAGATACTTGAATTCCTCTACTTATGTCACAGTACAGAGTCTCTACCGATCCCTTGTGCTCTCCTCTGGGTCTATTACAATTGTTGCCTTGTCCAAAAACCTATATATATCACTAAGATTTACTTCAAAACCTTATAATCATAATTCCTTTATAATTGTGTACATTATGTGACTATGATATCATTAATATTTGCTTCAAAACAATATAATCATAGTTTGATTCCTCTATAATTATACATATTCAATATATATATATATATATATATATATATATATATATATATATATATCAGAATATCTATTATAAAATTGAAGATGAAATTCCCTCTTGATGGTAATAATACAAGTTTAGAGGTAATAATATAACCTTGATGGTAATAATACAACTTCGATAATAATATTGATAGTGAAGAATAATTAAACTAAGATGGAAGGAGCTTGAGAAGAGAGGTAAAGTTTATGGTAGTATGTAAGTGTAGAAAGATGAAGGAATGAAGGAGGGGTATTTATAGTTGGAAATGGGAGGATGAGAATAAATAAGTATGATTAAAAGGATAAAATCAAAATGATGATAAGTAAAGGAAGGAAATATTAATATTAGCACAAATAGAATTATCAAAGGTAATTGGCCAAAGAGATGAATTCAAGTGAAAGTTACTGTAGGGGTAAAATGTTTACCGGGATAAATTTGGATATGGTAAAAATAAGTTTTACTGGACGGTAACATTGACTTTCACATAATTTATTTATAACAATATCAAAGTAAAGGTATAATAATATTTTGTTATTGTAAGTTGCAACACTTTACATTACTTGTACTCCGTTGTGTGAGGTAGCTTAGGGCACCCCTGATATCGGATTCTTTGTTACTGACCTCATAAAGCTGAACTTCACTAGGCACTTGAACACCTCAATGATGGTTCCTAATAGAAGCAGTAATGACTTGTATAAACTTGGTGAATGGGCTACCCGTAAGTCTTTAGAATTTATAATAAGGCACACCGACTGCTAAAATGATGAGCGTAAGGATCATGGCTCCAGTGGGTAGACCGAAACCCCAAATCCATCCTTTGTTGTCTTGTATATAGACCAACTCGGTTATACACAATAGTGAACTCATGCTTATAGTGAAGAACCTGTTGAAGAATGCATATTTCTTGGCCATTTCCTACTCATTTGCCTCATCGAATCGATCAACTCCAAAGGATGAGACGCATACCCAGTGCTATTAGGGTTAGTGCAATATATAAGAATGATGTTTGGTCTGGGGTTGTCTGATGACATGAGTTGAAATATCTGGAAGTCCTTGTCGCATTTCAGTTATCATGTAAGCCACCGTGTTCACGGAATGGAGTTTCAATCCAAAAATCCGTGGATATCTGAATCTTGAATAGTTTAGTATAGAAAACTAATGTCAAAGAATTTAAAATTGGAAGGCGTCCGAAACTTTTAGGTGATCTTAAATAAAAAGTGGAAAAAAAATAAAAATAATGGGTAAATGCATATTTAAGGGTCCGTACTATTCTAATTGTCCCTTTTAGGGGTCTGTACTATTTTTTGACCCTTTTATATGCCCATATTATTATACATTGTCCTTTTTAGGGGTCTCGGTCAGTTCCGGAGCTGACGTGGATTGCCCGGGCAGGCACTGGGTTGAGCGCGCGCTAATTGAGTGACACGTGACTGTGCGTGCTGCCAACTCGGCATGTGGGGCCCACTTATCAATTCTTATTTGTATTAAACGAATTTTACAAATTAAATAAACAGATTTTTTTTAAAAAAAAAAGAGGTTCCCTTCCACTAACTAAAACCTTCCCTCAATTCCCCAATCCCTCAATCCCTCCCCACCATTCTAACAGATGCAACCACCATCACTAATAAGAAATCTCGCGGCTCAAATAACAGTGCTCATCGGACCAACGGCAGCAAAAACAGGGACGAACAGATTCATCCACGAAATCAAACAAATCCAACAAAATCAACATAATCTAAGGAGAGAAAGAAGAGATCCACTCACAAAGACAACGGATCCAACGAGATCCAACAAATCAAGTAATGAATCAATGAACATAAATTACAGGTAGGCAAGGAGAGGAGAAGAGTCGGGTCTGCTCGGATCCGGTTAGGTTCGAGATGGATCCATCTCAATCCGTCAAGGCCCTCAAAAGCTGCTCCCATAGACGCCGTAGCCACCATCACTGCCGCGTTCTCCTCGGTCGACAACGACCCACGCCAGCGCTTCAGGTGGAGGAGCTGTCGCTAACAGCCTCTGTCGCTGCCGTTGTTCGTGCAAGAACCACCAGGCGCACCTTTGACCCGCCGCCTCAAATCGCTGCCGAGCACCATGAAAGCCCAGCACTCCGCCGGAAGCTTTGCCACTGCTCACCACGCCTCACCGGAGACAGATGGAATGGAGGACGAGCAGACCTCGGGGTGAGCCGCCACTGACTGTGCTGAACCGTCGGGTCGATTAGCCCGCTGTTGGTCAGGGCTTTGAGGAGGAAGTGGCCAGAGAGCCCCACGCGCTTATGCCCCTTCGGGTCGACAGCGAAGATCTTCACGTGGCGATCGGAGACCTTGGTGGAGCCGGTGGAGGAGGCGGTGGAGGCGGCGGCGGCAGTGGCAGTGGTGGTGT
The DNA here is from genome assembly GCA_028386065.3 of Turnera subulata. Taxonomy (NCBI): domain Eukaryota; kingdom Viridiplantae; phylum Streptophyta; class Magnoliopsida; order Malpighiales; family Passifloraceae; genus Turnera; species Turnera subulata. Next base: position 28,947 of record JAKUCV010001798.1, read on the forward strand.
GACGGGAGGGGAGGGAGAGGGACGGGGAGGTGGTAGATTTGGGAGGAGGGCCTGTGGAGAGTATTTTTTTGGGATGGGTTCGTTGTTGTTAATTATCCCTATTCTATTGTTGTTTTTTTTTTTCAAAAACATTTATGTTTTCAATCAGTTTCATAATAAAATTTGTTAAAAAAATAATAAAAAAGAAAACATATAATAGTATGGGATTTTTTTCTTTTTTTTTTTGTTTTATGTATTTGTTAAATCAAGAAAAGATGAATTTTATAATCTAAAGAACAAAAAACTTGGGAGTGGGACTTGCAATTTTTCTTGGTGAACCTAAGAAGTTATTTCATTTTTTAAATTTTTTTTTAATTTTATGTATTTATTAAATAAAAAACAAGATGAATTTATAAGGAAAATCAGATTTTGGAGTAAAAACGGGGAGTGGGCCCACATGCACTGCTGTTATACACATTGCCACGTGTCGCCAAGCTAGAGCACATTTAATGCACTTCCCATCCGGTCACTCCACGTCAGCTCCGGAACTGACCGAGACCCCTAGAAGGGACAATGTACTATAGTATGGGTATACAAAAAGGTCAAAAAATAGTATAGACTCCTAAAAAGGACAATTAGAATAGTATGGACCCCAATATATACATTTATCCTAAAAATAATGGTATTATAAATTTGACATTTCTAACTCTCGTATCTTATTTTCAATAACTAAATTATTTTCAGTATTAAGTAAGTAGAAATTATTTTGTTATAGACGCGTCTTCATCAATTTCAATCCTATATTTGTAATCTTAAGCACACATAGCAACTGTAAGAATACAATTGGGCAGAAACCTGACCGTCTGAATCAAACCTTGAAACTGTAGTAAAATTTTACAAAAAAAAAATTAAAAACTCTCTTTCACATAAACCCTCATCCACATAAACCCTTCTTTCTCAAGGCATTAAATTCCTATAACATTACAATTTGATAAGAAGAGACCAAATACGAAGAAGGACATCAATGGGTAAAGGAGCAAACTTGAAGTTCTAGACATCATATTTTTTAGCCCACACATTAGAAGAATTGGGCTACTTTGCCTGTCTAAATAGTTTTATATAGTCATATATGGGTTTGTGAGACCTTCATAATTGAACATGTTATAAATATTGTGTATGAATATTGTGTGTTGATCTTTTGTTAATGGTAAGAAAATGAAGAAGAAGGAAGTGAAGAAGATGGAACAGAAGAGAAGAGTATATTTGGTTCATTTCGGTTTAACTAAAACCAGTATCTGGTACAACATTTGTAGTAATTGTGGTAGGTGAAATAGTCACCTAATGACATCCATCTACCACGTTTTATAACACTCCCCCTTAGATGTCACTGTGTGTTGGGTAGAATATCCTTTGGGGAAACTGCCTCATTAAAAACCTTACCAAGAAAAACCCAGTGGGATAAAAACTTGGTGAAGGAAAAAAGAGTGCAGTGCGTATTCTACTCCCCCTCATTTTGGCCTCCCTTGATTTCTTGGTGTCGTCGCATGCCAATCTTCTTTGTCAACCTCGAGTGACATTTGAAATGTATACAGTGTCATCTTCATAATTTGTTGTTGGTGCTTCTTTCTCGCCACCTTGCTTTTGTGGTCCCGATGATATAGCAATATCATATGCAAAGAAGTAGCCCGTGTCTGTCTATGCTTTATGTGGATCAAATAATGGACCTGCATCTGCAAAACTAATATCTTGCCAATAGGTTTATGACATAAGCTTCAGGCTTCATATTACTAGCATGATAAATTGCTCTTTGACATGGTGCTCCAGGACCAATGAGATTTTTCATCTCAAAATTATTTTCTAAAACATAGCACGGTATTTGGAAACTCCTTCAAGAGTCCCAAATCGCAATAATAATAACTTCAAATGCAAGAATAATTATATTACACATACTCAAATTTGGTTTAAATCATATAAAGATCAATTTTAGCTAAACTTTGTATATTTCCAGGAATTAGTTGCTTCATGAAACTTGAATCCTTCAGGGATTTTCATAAATATGTCATGACATATGGATCCATAGATGTAGGCTGTAACAGCATCCATTTGATGCATCTCTAATTCTTTTCACATTATGCCAGACTTACCAAAAATAATTGCATCCACCACAGGGGAGTATATCTCCTCCCAATTAATTATCAGGTCATTGGGTGAAAAATTTATGCTACAAGCCTTGCTTTATATCTCACTGTTGCATTTCCTGCACAAATACCCATTTTATGACCAGTCGAATTTTACACCATCTGGTGTACGGACTACAGGTCCGAGAATTCTTGAGTCCAATACAGCCTTAATTACATTTCTCTATTTTGGCCAATCACTCTGCGCCTACATTCATCAATGTAGGTTCATGATCCTCATTTTTATAATATTTAGCGCTATATAAAATAAATATTCCAAGTATTCCGTCGACGGTTATTTTACGTCGGTTCCATCTTATTCCTGACACTGTAATTGAGATCTCACCATACATGTTTATTTCAGGTACCCTGAGTTACTTCTGGAACTTTATCAATTGTGTCAGAAAACCTCTTCTGAAGGATTTTCCTCTACTTGAGGACTTTTAATTTGAACCTCTAGTGGAGGTCTTATTTTCTCACTAGGGCCATCTTTATTTCTTTGCTCCTTTTTCTCTTATCGAGAATTTTGTTTTCTTTTGGAACCGAGTATATTCTACGCTTCTTTTAGTTTCATTTGCATACAGTAACTGTTCTTCAGGAACATCAATTTGAACAGGAGCATTTGCAGCTGGTATATAAGATTTGGTCACTTTATGTGTCTGCCAATTGCATATCAATTTCCTGCAAATGAATCATCTTTTGAACTTCATATTCACACTAATTTGTTTAAGGATCAACAATCATACATTGATAATGCATTACAATAATATCTTGATCCAGCTGCTTATTTCCTCCCCCTTATGTTGGGTAAACTCTTTCATTTAATTAATAACTAACATACTCAATATACTCAACATATATTCCCAATCTTCTTTAAGGACTAATTTTACTATGTTGTGGTGGAGCATTATATACATATACTACACAATAAATGGTCCGAAGATGGGAGTTACTAGGTTCGTGACCATGAACCAATTAAATGGGGAGATTTTATGATCTTATGATATCTTAGTGGCTTGATGCACATTTGCTGCGTGTAAAATACCATGTTCTCAAATAGTAATATCTCTTTAGCAATGGTCCTACAATCAATTGGAAATATTCACCCAGATCGGTTTGGGTTTATTTCCAACAATATACATTATCCATTGAAGAGATATACCAGCATTATCAAGACATATAGTCTTACAAGATAATTAGGGATGTGTACCCGCAATTAGCTTAATCATAATAAGCCCGCAACATGCCAACTTGCGTCTAATAAATACACAATTATACCATCTAGTCGATGCATCGATTTATAACAATAAAATTACCTAGATGGCTAACACGGAAGATTTATTAGTCCGCTTATATGTCCCTGAATTATTCCAAAACTTGCTGGTGATTCTAGGCCAATCTTACCTTAGGAAGGCCGTATAATTAATTTTTGCAGCAAACAAACACGTGGAAATTCATTGATTGTAAAACTTCTGGTTTTTCAATGAATGACCAAATAAATTTCGTGCATCATTATTGACCTGGGATGGCCCAACCGGTCATGCCAAACAATAAGTCCATATACCAACTTCAAGTACCAACTTCAAGTTGGTGCCAGCTTCAGGCTGCTATTTATGTGCCAACTTCAGGCTGGATATAATAACTTAGGAAAATAATTTACCAATTTCTAGCTGGTGCATAGAAGGTATAAATCACATATCTATGTGCCAACTTCTAGTTGGTCTCAGCTTCGGGCTGTGCAAACTGTGTATTTAAACACTTAAAATTGCTAGCTTCATGCTAGTGCATTCCAACTTCTGGCTGGATATGGTAAGTTTCAATTACTCAATTGCTAGCTTCAGGCTGCAATACATGTGTCAATATTAGGCTTATTTCTGCCACTCATGTCGAAAAAGATCAAAATTATTGAGCAATAATTAAAGTAGTGGCAAACTTTTCCAAAAGCAAAACCTCGAAGATTGAAAAGCTTTGGAGTTTACTGACAAATAATGCAAAGTTTTTAATTACCGAAAAATCTTTTGGATCTTTTCGGAGACAGAAAAAGGGTCTACATTTGAAAAACTGACACCTAGCTGTCTAATCTCAGACTATAAAAAGGGGAGGCGGTTGAGACAGGAAGATGCAGAAAACTCAACAAGACAAGAAAAATGCCTTCCCCAGCTACTGTTTTCTTTGTTGAGGGTGCCTCTTTAGGAAGAAGGAATAGGTTAGCTTATAGCATGGTGAATGAGCAGCAAGAGGAATTACCGAATAATCTGGCGAGAATTCCTCGTTTAGTGTTTGTTGATGAACTTTATTCATCTAGGTTCTTTGTAACTCCTATAGAAGAAACATTCTTCCTAGAGGACCAAAGCAATCTAAGGGCTTCCTTTTATAGCTCGGCTAACTCTATTATGTTTTTCATATCTAATAGACTGCAGGAATTTCAGCTAGAGCCTTCATGTCAAATTATAAATCAAAGCAGTTATTATCAGGTTTCCATGATGGCTCAGAGCGTCCCAAGGGTGACTGGGTTACCACCTACATGGCCTAAGGTACGACTTCTACTATGGAATCGCAGGGGAGTAGCAAGAAGGTCCCAAGATTTTGTGCGTACCTTAAGGGATCTAAAGAATCAGTACAAGCCCAACATGGTACTGATTACTGAGACTTTGTGGCAAGCAGGAGAAAATCATGGTGTAATCCCACTCCGTTTTCCTGCAACGAATCGGTTTGAGATACCTGGAGAAAACAATATGGGTGGCATGTGGTTCTCCTAGAATGACAGTGTTAGGGTCAACATCAACAACGAGGCTCAGAGTTTTAGAGTCAATGTTGTACCCAACAGATAAATAATTATTTCAACTTATGTATGAGAACAATTCCTCTTTGTGAATGTTCTCCAATTATGGATCCATTATGCAATAATAATATGCATGTTTTCCCTTAGCCTTGCCATTATAATCTCAATCACGGCCACAGGCACAATTAATTATACTGTCTTATTCGCTTCAGGGAATAAAGCAGAGTCAATTTAACGGGATCCATAATAATTTCTTTAATTACTGCAAGTGGGGGTTTCTGTACTCTCCAAGAGTATTTGCTCTTCCAGAGCGTAAATATAAGATCTTCTAGATCATAGTAAAGTATGCGTTCTTCAAGAACATATTCAAACTTATGCTCTTCTGGAGCGTATAAATCTTTTTCTCATTTTTGAGATTGTACATGTTATGTAAAATAGTTGACATTCGCACATATATCTCTCCCCTTTGGATGTCAACTTGCATTGTCTCCAGGACAAATGCCTGAGCCGTTATTCAGTAAAGTTAAACATAATAAAATAGAATATAACAAATAATAATTAAATAGAACATAAAGCAAAAGCTTTCAATAAAAAAAATGACCTGCGCCTTCAGGGTTAGCAAGAACAATATCCATCTTCTGGTGGTCGTATAATATTGCGTCTTCGAGACGATTTGTATTTAAATGCATTCAATGCCCATAACAAATTTCTTCCGGAAATTTTAATGGCTTCCAAAATTTGTAATATGAACATAATTCCAAAAATAAATAAATAAAAGGTATAAATAAAATAAATAAACATGGGCCTTTTATTAATTAGCCAATTAAAATTAAATGACTGAAAATTAAATACAATGGGCCTTGCATGATGTAACAGCCCGGGTAAAAATTTTGATTTTTACTGGGACTGTAAAAGTTTTTTTACTGTGATTTACTATTGTATTAATCTTGGGTAATTAATTCAAGGTAAATCGAGCATCGTTTTTCGAAACCGAGAGTGTTCCCGCGCTCGTGATTTTTCCGTGGATTTTTCGGGCCTAAGTCGGTATTTTTCGGGTCCCGGAATTCTCAGAAAAATCATACCGGAAAATAACTAAGGGGGTATCAGTTATTTTCTAGTCCGGACCGGACTCGCAAGCTGCATTATGGAGGAATCACAAGTGTAACAGTAATTTTTCGTTTATAAAAAGAAGGAAGCAGGAGAAGAAAGGAAGAAGAGAGGAAAAGGAGAAGAAAAAGAAAAAGAGGAAAAAAAAAAGAGAGAAAGAAAAAAGAGAGAAGAAAAAAAGAGAAGAAAAAAAAAAGAGAAAAGGAAAATTAAAAAAATAGAAAAATAGAAAAAAAAAAACAGAGAGGGAGTGGGAGAAAAAAAGAAATTCGGAAAATAGGAAAAGAAAAAAAAAAGAAGAAGAAAATAAAAAAAGGGAAGAAAAAGAAAAAAAAATAGGAATGAACAGTAGTCACCCCGGAGCCTCCCCCTGCCACTGTACACGTCGAGGAGTTCGGCACCGCTGCACGCCACACCGAGGCCACCATCGTCTGCGCCGTGATGTCGCCGACTCGTCCCCGTCGCTTCCGTCGCCATACACCGCGAGACGCGCTGCCAACTGCCGTTGACCCGCGGCGAAACCCGGCAGATCCAGCTCCCTCACGCCTGCCGCCTCACGCCGACGACGCAGCGCCGCCGTTCCACCGCCCCTGGAGTCGCCATCGTTCGCCGCTGCTGCTGCTGTGCTCGCTTCCCTTCCTCGCGCCCTCGCCGTCGTCGCCAGCCGCTGCAACCCGAGGTGAGCAGATCCAGGTTTGTTGACCCCCGCGGTTGGTCGGGTCGTGTCGCTGGGTCGGGCTATGGCTGTGCTGGGCCGGGCCTTGGCAGGCCTGGGCTGGGCTGCTGCTTTGGTCTGGGCCGCACTGTTCATGGCCCAGCCCGATTAATTTTTTTTAAAAAAAACTATATATACATATATATTTATTTATTCATAGTCTGATATATAATTTTGGAAAAAAATTATATAATTACTTTGAGAAAAGTATTTTCAATTTAATTCTGGTATTTTGTGGAAAATATAAATATATATACTTTGATAAATAATTAAGTTTTGTTTTGGAAAAACTATTATTATTTGGAAAATATATATATATACTATGAAAATAATTTCTGGAAATTTAATATATGTATTATTTTCTCTGGAAAATTATGGTTGAGGAATTTATATACATATATAGGTACTTTGGAAATTAAAGGTAATTATATTGGAAAATATTATTATGTATATTTAGAAAATAGATAAATACTATATATATTATAATTAGGTTATTATTTTTTTGGAAAAATTATGGAGATTATATTTTGGAAAATTATAATTATTTTATGAAAATATTTTGGGAAGAGTTTTAATTAAAGTATGGTACCGAAATTATATTCGGAAATACGTACGGTAAAATATTTTCGGTAAAAGATAATAATAACGGATATGAACCGGGATGGGGTATTTCGCGGTTTTGGCATCATAGTGTACCAATTATGTGCATTTATGTGTATGTATTGTTTTGTTGTATAGGTTCGGATATTGGGCAGTTTCCGGAGGAGCCGGCGTCGGACCGGTCATTGTCTCCGGAGTTGAGTAATCGGCCAAGGTGAGGATGGATTTCCTTCAATGTGTGCCTGTATTACTCGGTTATTATGTTTGATGATTATTGCTTTGTTAGATGTTGCATTTGCTGTGGTTTGGTTCGGGATGTTTATCCCATTGTTTTGATTGTTGTCGGGATGTTTATCCCAGTATTGTGATTGGTTTTTGGACGTTTATCCTTGAGTCTTTTTGGCATTAAATGAAATGGATTAAATAATAAATTGTGATAAGGATGTCGATCCTTGGATTTGGATAGGGATGTCTATCCCGGTATTTTGGCTTGGGATGTTGATCCCTGAGTTTGGTTCTGATGACGATAATATAATTGTCACGTGGTAAGTAGTGGTACGACTCGATGGTTTAAGACTGTTTTGTAGTGGCCATGACCTGGGTTACTTGTGATAAGCATGTCTATGCTTGGGATGTCTATCCCGTGATTATTTTTGGGATGTCTATCCCTGGGTTCGTATTTTTGGGATGTCGATCCCTGGGTTCTCTGGATTTGGTCTGGCACCCGGAATGTGTTGATAACCAGGTCTGACCTCTAGCTTATCCGTAACGGGCCCGGAAGGATAAAATTGGAAATTTGGTTTTTATTTGAGTCTTTTGGTCTTGGACCGGTTTTGGGTCGGGTCTTTTGGTCGGCTGTTGTGCCTATTTTTTACTTGAGTAATTATAGTTGCATATTGATTGTCTTACCTTCGTCGGTGAGCACTTCGGACTCACCCCTCACCTGCGGGCTTTCATCCCGTAGGATGAGTTATTTGTGATACAGGATTGGTGCATTCCAGACAGGCTGCGGCGCTATCCCTTGGACAGGGCTCGGATCCATAGTTTGCATCAGTGTCGCATACAGTGTTTTGTGAGTTATTAAGTCTTCCGCTGTGCATTTTATTGATATTATTGGGCCGTTGGGCCGGTTTTGTTATTTATGATGTTTCCTATTTTGGGCTGTTGGGCCCGGGTTTCTGTTGTACACACTGTATGCTGGGCTTGATTTTGGTTGGGTTGTCACAGTTCCGACACGTGTTTACTGTGTACGGTAAATACGGGTCGGGGCGTTTCATTTTGGTAGCGGAGCGGGCGTTAGGTCTTGTTGGGCAGTCTTTGTGTGTTTGTTGTTCTTGTTTGCATAGTTCGCTCCATTTGTTTATTATTTTATATCATTTAGTTAGTGCATTATGGATCCAGTCAAGGGACGCCAGCTGTCGCAGAACATACACATAAGAGGTAATGATGCCATAAATAAGCAGAAATACAAATATTATTAATATTGCTAATATTGATATTACAAAGAGAAACATTACATTGATATTTATAAAAATAAAAATACATTTATCGCCTTGGAACGACGTTGACCCTGAAGCTAGTGGGGTCGTTGTTGATGTTGACTTGGATGCTGTCGCTCCTCGAGAACCACATGCCGCCCCTGTTGTCCTGACCTGGAAGCTCGAACCGGTTTGCTTGTGGGAACCGGAGTGGGATGAGACCGTGATCGTCTTGAGGTTGCCATTGGGTCTCCGTCAGAAGAACCATGTTTGGTTTGTATTGGTTCTTCAAGTCCCTCAGGGTACGCAAGAACTCCTGGGAACGCCTTGCGACTCCTCTGCAGTTCCACACCAGTAGTCGGGCCTTTGGCCAAGTTACGGGCAGACGAGTGACTCTGGGCATGCTTTGGGCCGTCATCGAGAGTTGGTAGTAGGTACCTTGCTCCAGGGTATGGCAAGTGGACTCCAGGTTGAACTTCTGAAGCCTTTCGAAGATGAAAAACATGATGGAGTTTGCCGAGCCGTAGTAGGAGGTCCTCAGAGTGCCATGGTCCTCCAGGAAGAACGTCTCTTCCATGGGAGTGATGAAGAACCTCGATGAGTAGAGTTCGTCGACGAAGACCAGACGCGGCATCCTGCCGAGCTCGTTTGGTAGCTCTTCTGGACGCTCGTTGACCATGCTGTAGGCCAGTCGGTTTCTTCTGCCTAGGTTGGCAACTTCGACGAAAAAGACGAAGGACGGAGCAGGCATGTTGTTTCGGACACGTTGGTGTTTTGATTTTCTGAGTATGGTAGTTTCTTTGCCTTAGCGTTTTGTTGCTTTAAAATGCTTTTGATGATTTACACCTCACCGCTCCGTTTCTTTTATACTCTTATGAGGAGCGTGTTTACTGTTTTCGATTTTCAAGATCTTGCTTTTTGAAAATTTTGCCGTTGCTTCATTTATTGTTTCGTCACTTTATACTTTTTTCGGGCTACAATGCCAGAGTTTTTCAGCCTTTTTCCATCACATGATTTTCTTTCGCTCTGGCTACCTTGTCCTTTCTTTTCATGGTTTTTCTATATCTTCGTGCATCTTTTATCACCTGCATTCGTGACCATTGAGGCTAGACTGATGGGACCATACCTCAAGTAGAGCGCATGTGCGACAAGCTTACACCTGTTCGGACATCGTGGAGAGATACGAGACTTGACAGACGTTTTTGGCTCATGCGGAAATTATGAACAAGTGGGTATCGTTTCTTTCGAGGGACACAGGACGCTCTCGTGATCGTCACCGTGCGAGTTAACGGACGTCTTTTTCACGAGGAACCGACGTCACCGTTAGCTCCGTATGTCATGTTTCTCGGGATCGAGGATGTCTACGATCGATCTAGAGCGTCGAGCATGAAAACATGTTTTTGTTTTAATTTCTTTATGTTTTGATTTTGTTAAACGAATTTTGTTTTTAATTTCATTATATTTGATTTTATATTCTTATTGTTGATTTTTGTTTTGCTTTGAAATGTTTTTAACTTTCTGTTAGAATGAGTTTTCATAATTTAACAAGAATTTTGATTTAAAAAGAAAACTTATTTTATTTATTTCATAACGATTTACAATACAGAGAAGAGGTACTCTATTGAGTTACATGCTTCTCAAAGTCTTTTACAAGCTTTTGTACGTTCTTCATGTGAGGGAAGAGCTCCGCGCATGCCAGTTCTATCTGCAACACCGCCGAGCTGATCTTCTTCAGTGAGACGTTCAGCTGCATTAGTGTCTGCTGCGGAGTGCTGCTTTCAGCCGCCGCCTTGCCCTTTCGATCTTCAGCTTTCTTGTCGGTATGCTTCTTTCGTCGTTTTAGGGAGACGACCATGTGCTCTTTCAAGCCGATGATGTTGGTCCTGAACCGCTTCTTGGGAGGTTCTTCATCGGAGCTTGTCGGGAAGGCAGTGCCGCCGATGTAGCTGTTGTTCTCGGAGTCTGAGGTCGTTCGAGATCAGAGTGGAGGGTCCATGACTGTGTGTGAGTTTGCCAGTCATGAGGTTTGGTTTTTATAGAGGACGAGATGTCGCTTAAGGGTATAAGCGGTATCTCGGGTTGAGGTTGGACACCTGGCAGAGTGTGCCAGAAGCTTATCGTGGTAGGACCCACGGATAAGACGGAATTTCGGGGACGAAATTCTTTTTAAGGTGGGTAGACTGTAACAGCTCGGGTAAAAATTTTGATTTTTACTGGGACTGTAAAAGTCTTTTTACTGTGATTTATTGTTGAATTAATCTTGGGTAATTAATTCAAGGTAAATCGAGCGTCGTTTTTCGAAACCGAGAGTGTTCCCGCGCTCGTGATTTTTCCGTGGATTTTTCGGGCCTAAGTCGGTATTTTTCGGGTCCCGGAATTCTCAGAAAAATCACACCGGAAAATAACTAAGGGGGTATCAGTTATTTTCTAGTCCGGACCGGACTAGCTCCATAATGCAGACAAGCTGCATTATGGAGGAATCACAAGTGTAACAGTAATCAGGAGAAGAAAGGAAGAAGAGAGGAAGAGGAGAAGAAAAAGAAAAAGAGGAAAAAAACAAAGAGAGAAAGAAAAAAGAGAGAAAAAAAGAAGAGAAGAAAAAAAAATAGAAAAGGAAAATTAAAAAAATAGAAAAACAGAAAAAAATAGAAAAAAAAAGAAACAGAGAGGGAGTGGAAAAAAAAGGAAGAAAAAAAAAAGAAATTCGGAAAATAGGAAAAGAAAAAAAAGAAGAAGAAAAAAGAAGAAAATAAAAAAGGGAAAAAAAAAGAAAAAAATAGGAATGAACAGTAGTCACCCCGGAGCCTCCCCCTGCCACTGTACACGTCGAGGAGTTCGGCGCCGCTGCACGCCACACCGAGGCCACCATCGTCTGCGCCGTGATGTCGCCGACTCGTCCCCGTCGCTTCCGTCGCCATACACCGCGAGACGCGCCGCCAACTGCCGTTGACCCGCGGCGAAACCCGGCGGATCCAGCTCCCTCACGCCTGTCGCCTCATGCCGACAACGCAGCGCCGCCGTTCCACCGCCCCTGGAGTCGCCATCGTCCGCCGCTGCTGCTACTGCTGTGCTCGCTTCCCTTCCTCGCGCCCTCGCCGTCGTCGCCAGCTGCTGCAACCCGAGGTGAGCAGATCCGGGTTTGTTGACCCGCGCGCTTGGTCGGGTCGTGTCGCTGGGTCGGGCTATGACTGTGCTGGGCCGGGCCTTGGCAGGCCTGGGCTGGGCTGCTGCCTTGGTCTGGGCCGCACTGTTCATGGCCCAGCCCGATTAATTTTTTTAAAAAAACTATATTTACATATATATTTATTTATTCATAATCTGATATATAATTTTGGAAAAAGATTATATAATTACTTTGAGAAAAGTATGTTCAATTTAATTCTGATATTTTGTGGAAAATATAAATATATATACTTTGATAAATAATTAAGTTTTGTTTTGGAAAAACTATTATTATTTGGAAAATATATATATACCATGAAAATAATTTCTGGAAATTTAATACATGTATTATTTTCTCTGGAAAATTATGGTTGAGGAATTTATATACATATATAGGTACTTTGAAAATTAAAGGTAATTATATTGGAAAATATTATTATATATATTTAGAAAATAGATAAATACTATATATATTATAATTAGGTTATTATTTTTCTGGAAAAAATATGGAAATTATATTTTGGAAAATTATAATTATTTTATGAAAATATTTTGGGAAGAGTTTTAATTAAAGTATGGTACCGAAATTATATTCGGAAATACGTACGGTAAAATATTTTCGGTAAAAGATAATAATAACGGATATGAACCGGGATGGGGTATTTCGCAGTTTTGGCATCATAGTGTACCAATTATGTGCATTTATGTGTATGTATTGTTTTGTTGTATAGGTTCGGATATCGGGCAGTTTCCGGAGGAGCCGGCATCGGACCGGTCATTGTCTCCGGAGTTGAGTAATCGGCCAAGGTGAGGATGGATTTCCTTCAATGTGTGTCTGTATTACTCGGTTATTATGTTTGATGATTATTGCTTTGTTAGATGTTGCATTTGCTGTGGTTTGGTTCGGGATGTTTATCCCATTGTTTTGATTGTTGTCGGGATGTTTATCCCAGTATTATGATTGGTTTTTGGACGTTTATCCTTGAGTATTTTTGGCATTAAATGAAATGGATTAAATAATAAATTGTGATAAGGATGTCGATCCTTGGATTTGGATAGGGATGTCTATCCCGGTATTTTGGCTTGGGATGTTGATCCCTGAGTTTGGTTCTGATGACGATAATATAATTGTCACGTGGTAAGTAGTGGTACGACTCGATGGTTTAAGACTGTTTTGTGGTGGCCATGACCTGGGTTACTTGTGATAAGCATGTCTATGCTTGGGATGTCTATCCCGTGATTATTTTTGGGATGTCTATCCCTGGGTTCGTATTTTTGGGATGTCGATCCCTGGGTTCTCTGGATTTGGTCTGGCACCCGGAATGTGTTGATAACCAGGTCTGACCTCTAGCTTATCCGTGACGGGCTCAGAAGGATAAAATTGGAAATTTGGTTTTTATTTGAGTCTTTTGGTCTTGGATTGGTTTTGGGTCGGGTCTTTTGGTCGGCTGTTGTGCCTGTTTTTGACTTGAGTAATTATAGTTGCATATTGATTGTCTTACCTTCGTCGGTGAGCACTTCGGACTCACCCCTCACCTGCGGGCTTTCATCCCGTAGGATGAGTTATTTGTGATACAGGATTGGTGCATTCCAGACAGGCTGCAACGCTATCCCTTGGATAGTGCTCGGATCCATAGTTTGCATCAGTGTCGCATACAGTGTTTTGTGAGTTATTAAGTCTTCCACTGTGCATTTTTTGATATTATTGGGCCATTGGGCCGATTTTGTTATTTATGATGTTTCCTATTTTGGGCTGTTGGGCCCGGATTTCTGTTGTACACACTGTATGCTGGGCTTGATTTTGGTTGGGTTGTCACAGTTTCGATACGTGTTTACTGTGTACGGTAAATACGGGTCGGGGCGTTTCACATGAGCCCAACCAAAACGTAAATTAAAGCAAGAATATAGTGGACCTTTTCGTAGCCCAATGAATGACCGAAAATTAAATGCGATGGGCCTTGTACGAGCCCAAGAAAAATATAAATGAAATTTAAACGAGAAATTAAATACAATGGGCCTTTTAATAGCCCAATCGTAATTTAAATAAAAATGGAAAATATGCTTACTCGATAAATCTTTCAGCAATAATATATAATATATCATACTAATGTAAGCCCAAACAAGCTAAGAGGGGGGGGGGGGGGTGAATTAGCTATTAAGAACTAATTAAAAACTTAAAACAATAATAATTGCGGAATTAAAGAAGGGAGAGAAAGGCAAACCGATTTATACTGGTTCACACACACACAACCCGTGTGGCTAATCCAGTCCTCCGAGAGACTCTCTCGAAGATTCCACTATTACCGTTAAGCTTTCGGGTGCTTAACAAACCGTTTACAATCTGAGAGTTCAAGTCACATGAACCTCAACACTCTTGCTTGAAGATACCTCACTTCAAGACTTCCTAGGAATTCTAATCACAAGAATCCTATACTTGCTTAAGGATACCACACCTTAAGACTTCTCTCAAAGGAACAATCCTTCTTTATAATGTATTAACAACACTACAAATTTCTCAAACAAAACTCTCTAATAGAGTGGGTATGAGTACAAATGAAAGCTCAAAGGAACAACTCTGAAATCTCACAAGTTATAGCTCAAAAATTGGTTGAATGATTTTAATTGAATGCTTGAATGTATGAGGAGTTAAATCGGCATGAAAGAGAGGTTTAAAGCCTCTATTTATAGCCTCAAAAGTGCATATGATCGTTGGGGACAAATCTAAACACCTTTATACAAAGATAGCATGTTTGCTGAAAAAGATGTTTGATTCTAACGGCACAACATCGATGTTGGTTATCACAACATCGATGTTTAGCCGTTGGATTTGAATAATGCAATCAACGGCTACTAAAACATCAATGTTTGTTTGATCAACATCGATGTTTTCATAGACAACATCGATGTTCACACATCCAACATCGATGTTTTGGTGCTTCACAAAAAATATGATGAAGTTGATTTGTTAAGAACATCGATGTTGGAGGAGGCAACATCGATGTTTAAATATTGCGGCAAAAACCATTTTGAAAACAAATATCATAACATCGATGTTGTATAAGCCAACATCGATGTTGTGAACACAACATCGATGTTCTTGAGCCACGGCAATTGTTTGATTTGTTTGAAGGCAAATAACATCGATGTTTGGACAGGGAACATCGATGTTTAGGACTCAAAAATCAATTTTATGGCTGAAAGCATGCTATGAAATGCATGAGTAAATTTTGTTTTGTTTTGAGCTAATAACTTGAAAGTTTTGAGTTACCATTTACAAGGAGTTCCTATAGATAGTTCCTATAATTCTTCATCCTTGTTGCTTCAATCCTTGTGCTTCTTTCTCTTTAGACTTTTGCTTCTTTGATTGGTTTCTTTTTGCTTCAAGGTTGTCATCAATTGAGCTATGGTTGGTTTGTCATTATCAAAACCCTGAAATGAGACAATGACGTATGAGTTCTAACAACTAATACATGGACCTTTTAATAGCTCAATCGTAATTTAAATAAAAATAGAAAATATGCTTACTCGATAAATCTTTCAGCAATAATATAAATTCTCCATATTTTTTTCTCTTTTTTTCCTCTCTTTTCTTTTTCTTTTTTTTCTTTTCCTCTTCCTTTTCTTTTCTCTCTTTTTTTCTCTTTTTCTCTTCTTTTCCTTTCCTTTTCTCCCTTTTTTTTCTTTTTCTTTCCTCTCTTCTCTTCTTTTCTTTTCCTTTTCTCTTTTTTTTCTTTTTTTGAGGACCGGGCCGTGAACAGTACCGGCCCAGTTTTTTTTAGTGGGCCGAAACAGTTCCAGCCCAAAGCCCAGGACAACCAGGCCCGCGACCCTTCGGGTCGTCTTCTCCACCTCGCGGGTCGCCGGGAAGATGGCGAGTTGCAGGCGGCGTGAGACGACGGGCGGCAAGGCAGTGGGCGTGGCGAGGCGTGCGGTATAGGCGGGCGACCGGCGGCACGAGGGAAGAGGTGGCGCGGCACCGTTGCGGGCAGAAGGGGTGGATCCGACGGGTTTCCCGTCGGGTTTTCCTCTCCTGGCGGCGCGTCCAGAAGCGGCGGCGGAAGAGGGTGGCTGTTTCGTGGTCGCGCCGGCACGGGGAGCAGATTGGTGGCGGCGGTGTGGCGAGTGGTGGCCGGAGACTCTAACGAGTGAACAGTAACCCAAGGTGACGGGTTATGGTGTTTTCCTGTGTTTTTCCTTCTGCTCATCTGCTTTCTTCTTTCTCAGTTTTTCCGGAAAAAAAAATGAAGCTCAGGGTAGGGACGGTGCTGATAATGTGTTATAAACATTGTGTATGAATATTGTGTGTTGATCTTTTGTTAATGGTAAGAAAATGAAGAAGAAGGAAGTGAAGAAGATGGAACATAGGAGAAGAGTAGGGGTGAGCAAATTTACCGACCCGATCGTGCCGAACCGATACCGCGGTTAAACCGACGGTATCGGCTCGAAAAATGGTCAAGCGCACCAGCCACCCCCCCTATTTGTACCGTGCCGACAGAACCGATAGGTTGAGTCGGTCGGGAGCGTTTCGAGCCGACGGTACTCGGCACAGGCCGATACCGCCAGCCCAACACCCCCAAAACTCACAGGCCCCCCAACCCCAATACCAAGCCCAATAGCCCAACCAACATCCACCCAACCCAATGACCCAAACACAGAAATTAAAACCCTAAAAACACTGCTAACTCACAGACCACTTTCACAACACAAATCCTTGCCGCTCTCGCCTCTCATCTCAACTCTCTCTCTTTCTCTCAACTCTCAGATTGCATCGAACCCTAATCCTCCTTCCTCTCTGTCTCAGTCTCTCTCTCTCAACTGCGGTCGGCGTTGGCCTGAGTTCTCTTCTCTTCCACCCTCCCTCGACCTTCTTGACTCTCGGGCTTGAGTTCTCTTTCGATTCAATGTCTGAGAGTCACAAACCCTAATCCCCAAATGGGAACCCTAATTCCCTAATTCGAAGCCCAATTCCCCAATTCAAAACCCTAATTCCCCAATTTGAAACCCTAATTCCCAAAATCAAAGCAAACAATCCCCAAAAACTAGAACCCTAATACTCCCAAGAGTCAATCAAAGCTCGAATTCGCTAAGGTATGCATGTCTGATATCCTTTCCTTCAAATTCGCCATATAATTAAGCTCTTTTATTTTAGTTAAAGCATATTGGTTTCTGTTTGTGTGTGACTCAGCGACTATGTGTGTTGAAGCTCAAATTTGATGCTTAATTGCTTATTGGTTTCTCTCTGTGTATGTGTTTATTTGGAAATTGGAATTCGTTGATGCTTATTGTGTGGTTTCTGTCTGTGTGTGTAGATGGTGAAGATTGGACACGCCGGACACACCGAGTCTGTAGCAGAAAGCTCTGCAGTGCCTGCAAGTGAGGAAGCAGCCGCAGGTGGGATGGATGTTGAATGTCCACCATCATCTCAGCCTCCTCAAGGACCTCAACCTGCACCAATGCTTGCACCCTCACTGCCACCACTACCACCACCAAGCGGAGCAGCACCAATGCAGGAATTAGGAGGAACGGCTGAAGGGAAGATGATTGTACCAGTGACAAGGAACCTGAACAAGAGCAAGGATAGGTCAAAGGTCTGGGAGCATTTCCAGAAGATTGACAACCCAGGCGGGGTCAGAATTGGAAAATGCAAAAGATGCGGTCAAGAATTCAGAGCTGATTCAAAAAAGAACGGCACATCTGGTATGTTAGCTCATTTGAAAAGATGCCTCCAGAATCATAGCATAGATGATTACTGTCAAACTGAGCTAATTCATGGTGAGGATGAGGAAGGAAAGGGTAGTTTGTCTGCTTATAAGTTTGATCAGGAGACTGTTAGGAAAGCTTTAGCGTGTATGACCATTACTGATGAATTGCCATTTAGGTTTGTAGATGGTCATGGTTTTAGAAAGTTGATGTCAGTTGCATGTCCTAGGTTCAAGATGCCTTCTCGGTGGACAGTTTCTAGGGATTGTCTCCAATTTTATCTTGATGAGAAAAAGCACCTTAGGGAGTTTATTAAGTCAAATTGTCAAAGGGTCTGTATCACTACCGACACATGGACCTCGATTCAAAGGATAAATTACATGAGTCTGACTGCCCATTTTGTTGACAATGAGTGGAAGTTGAGAAAATATGTGCTGAATCTCTGTCCAATAGGTAGTCACAAAGGGGAAAAAATTGCTGCTGCTATTGAGAAGTGTTTGAATGAGTGGGGGATAACTAGTATTTTTACAATTACAGTTGACAATGCATCCTCTAATGATGTTGCTGTACATCACTTGCAAAGGAAGATAGGCAAGTGGAAAGGTAGTGTGTTGGGTTGTAAGTACATGCATATGAGGTGTGTGGCACATATTGTCAATCTGATTGTAGGTGATGGACTGAAATGCACAGGGAAGGCTGTCTATAGAATTCGTAGGGCTGTTAGATATGTTAGGCAGTCTCCTGCTAGGTTGCAAAAGTTTAGGGAGTGTGTTGTTGCTGATGGCATTCAAAGCAAAGCCTTGTTGTCCATTGATGTTCCTACTAGGTGGAATTCAACATTTATCATGTTGGATACCGCCTGTAAGTTTGAAGGAGCATTTGATAATTTTAGTGTTGAGGATGATAATTTCAAGAAGGACATGGAGGCTTTTGATAAAGGAGCTGAAGAAGACTGGCCGGGGATGCCTACACATGAAGATTGGGCTAATGCGAGGAGATTGTGCAACTGTCTAGGCAACTTCTATGATCTCACCAAATTCATTTCTGGCACTTCATATGTTACTTGTAATGCCTATTTTGAAGAAATTATTTCTTTGCATGGAATGTTACTTCAGTGGATTGATGATGCTGATGTTGAAACGAGCATCATGGCTCAAAATATGAAGTCCAAGTTTGACAAATATTGGGGTGACATCGATAGGTGTAATATGGTGCCATTTATTGCATCAATTCTGGATCCGAGGTACAAGTATGGGTTCATTCATTTCTCTTTAAAGAAAGTGTATGGTGAAGTGACAGGGTCTAGCATGTGGGAAAGGGTCAAAGAGGCCACACGAGCTATGTTTGAAGCATACCAGATGATGTTGTTTCCTCCACCTCCATCTCGTCCTCCAACACAATCTGCCATTGAGGTATCATCATCAGCCTCTGTTGTTTCTTCTACTGCAACTGATGATGTCGGAAGTTCAGAAAGAGTTGAAGATGAAAGGGACAGAAGAAGGGTATTCAAAGATGATTTAAAGCAGGAATTCAAGAGGATGAAGCATGGTGACAGCAGTGAAATAAAGACTGAGCTGGAAAAGTATCTTGCAGAGGCTACTGAAGAAGATGTCAAGAGTTTTGACATTTTGATGTGGTGGAAGATGAATTCTCCTAGGTTCCCGATTCTGTCTGCTATGGCTCGAGATGTCCTTGCAGTTCCAGTGTCCACAGTTGCATCTGAATCAGTCTTCAGCACTAGTGGTAGGGTTTTAGATCCATATAGGAGTTCATTAACTCCAAAAATTGTGCAAGCTCTTATCTGCGCTCAAGATTGGATTAGAGCAGGAATTACAGATTATAAGAGTGAATTGGATATTGATGAACCTGCATCCAATGTAGACAGACTTGAGAAAGGTATTGTTGCAGTCCATCTTATGTTTTTTTATACTTTTTTCATCTACTCTTCTAACATTAATTACTACTGACTGCTGTTTATTTTAGAAATGGGTGACCTGCTGCTTCAAGAAAATACAATTGAAGTCTGAAATCAGTGGTGGATTGGTGAGTTTTTTTGTTAGTCTTTGCCTCTTGTTAACTCACTGTTCCTGTGCTTATTTTTCTCTTTAATTCTGATATGCGTATTGAGAAGTAAATTCCATTTCATTCTCAGGTCTTGCTGCTGTGGATGGAAAGGATCTAGGATGAGGAGTTGAAGTTCAGGACTCTGATCTGATTCTGATGTATTTCTGATTTCTGATATTTGGTTCTGTAATTGTAACTTATTATCGTTTTTCCTACTGGTTGCTAGATTTGGATATTATTAACAGTTTTCATGCTTGCTAGTTTGTATTGGATTAAGGATTTGGTTTTGGTTATGTATGTCAAACATATGAAATTCTGGAAATTTTTGAGTTCTGGCTTAGTCATATTGTCGGCATCGGCAGGGCTCAAAGCCGACCGTACCGACGTCGGTACTGATCGGCACCATGCCGATCGGCACCATGCCGATCGGCATTGAGGGGTAAACGGCTCGGCGTCGGTCGGAAATTAGGTTTGTCGGAACAGTCATACCGATTCGCATTTCGGCACGGTATGTGCCGAACCGACGTTTTGCTCACCCCTAGAGAAGAGTATATTTAGTTCATTTCGGTTTAACCAAAACCAGTATTTGGTACAACATTTATAGTAATTGTGGTAGGTGAAATAGTCACCTAATGACATCCATCTATCACGTTTTATAACAGAACACCATTTTTTTCCTTTTTCTCTTTTACCTCTGAAAAGAGATGTTTCAATTCTTTGAACCTAAATCCCCCACTGGTGCTGGAGTACTGGTTGATTTCTTTTGAAAGATATCAGTGGTATAATCCTTACCTCATGACTCATGTGCTCCAGTGTACAATCCTAGATTAAAATCTTTAGAATTATCAACAAATTTTATTGCTGAAAGTGTACCAAGTGGTGTATGGAATAATAATTTATTATGATAATTTTTTCTTAAAAATATATATTATTATTATAATTGATTATGAATCTGTAATGTAATAGTTAAGAATATCTGTTTTCCTGGATAGGAATAATTCTTGACTGCATAGAAAATTATTAAATAGGCTAATACCGTTTGCATAAAATAATTTTTCAGGAATTAACACTTCTCATATCATATCAACACATCCAATTACCTGTGTATTGAGATTCTGAGTATAACCACATCACAATCGATGAACACTTTTCAAAAATGATAGTAACAATTCACACACATTTTCTCCAACCTTACAATTAAGATACAAAAATAAATGTCCTCACAATCGGAGACAACTATTTTTGTAAGTGCATAGAGTTTTCAATCAAATAAAAGGGAGTAACTTATAATTTGATGTAGTGGTATATCATTTTTTTTTTGTCGAATAATGGTATATCATTTTGGAATCAAACATTCTAGAATTAGTATTGAGAAGAGACAAATAGCAAATCTGTGATGCATGATATATGAGCTCAATATTTGCAGAACGACAGAATTAATCGTAACAATCAAGAAATAGACATGCAAATTGATGGCTATAACCACTCCAAAAAATTAAACTCTTCAACTCTCAAACAAAAAAGATAATTGTTTTGTGATTATTAATTAGAAAACAATTATGACTCACTAGAGCCACCACGATCATATTGGCATTGTTCCATATAAGCTCAAGATAATCCATCTCCCACGTGGGAAATTTCAAACCACACCCTTCAAATTACTACCCCACACATCTTAGTCCAACTCCCCCCAAAACGTCCCTCTCTGCCCTTCATCTCCATATTATCCACAACCTCCTCCCCCCATCTCTTCCCCTTCCTTAAAACCACCAGATCCACCTCCTCCAATTCGAAATCCCAAATTTCCCATCACAATTATCACACACGCACCCCACTTATTCCTCTCTTTTACACGACCAATAACAAAAGTACACAAAGACATTAACCACTTCTAGTTCTATAGGCACACAGAAACACAATTAGAAATGAGGAACACTTGGTAAGGTAGGTAATACCCAAATCCTAAAAAAATCTCCG
>JAKUCV010001799.1:0-84787 GCA_028386065.3 Turnera subulata
GAAGCTTAACGGTAGATAGTGAACTCTTCAAGTGTATCTTGAAGGACTGGATTAGCCACAAATTAGTTGTGTGTGAACCAGTATAAAAATCTCTTGTGTCCTTCTATTTTTCAATTCCGCACTTATTTCCTGCAAAGTTTTTAATTTCCGATCATAAGCTATTCACCCCCCCTCTAGCTTAAGTCTATTGTTCCTAACACTTTACACAATTTATTATAATACTACTTAATAGACGTGATATTGCTACCTCACTAGAAAGATATTTGCTGGTCAGCGTTTCAGCAATTCATTTTACTCTTCAATCTATATCTATATCTATTATATATATTTAAAACTGTATCCCTCACTAGGTTTTGACATATAGGATTTTTGAAGTCTTACTTTATTGCCATGTGTAGGCTTTGAGTTCTTCTTTATTGCCATGTGGAAGGTTATAGGTGTAGTTTGATTGGCTATAATGACAATCATAATTATCCCAAAGAAACCTGCTCTATTATACTGTTTTAGCAAGATTAGTATTATATATATTTATATCTCGGTTTTGTACTTTATCAAATCATCAAATAATTTTTTTATACAATGAAGTACCCTAATGAAGTATACAAAATCATCAGTTTCCTTCACCATTTATTCTTCTCTCTTTTCTTTCTTTTTTAAAACAACCTCCATCAAATCAGTATTAAGAAAAATAATAAACCCTCCATGAGATCAGTATCGATTTTTCCTAATAAAGTATACAAAATCATCACGTTTAAAAGATACACTCCTAATTATACTTTTACTAAATCCAAAAAACCAACCTCCATCGAATCAAAAAAAAAAAAACTTTAACCTATTGTAACAGCCCGGGTAAAATTTTTGATTTTTACCGGGACTGTAAAAGTCTTTTTACCGTGATTTACTGTTGAATTAATGTTGGGTAATTAATTCAAGGTAAATCGAGCGTCGTTTTTCGAAACCGAGAGTTTTCCCACGCTCGTGATTTTCCCGTGAATTTTTCGAGCCTAAGTTGGTATTTTTCGGGTTTCAGAATTTCTCGAAAAATCACATCGGAAAATAACTAAGGGTGTATCAGTTATTTTCTAGTCCGGATCGGACAAGCTGCATTATTAAGGATTCACATGTTGAATAGTAAAATCACAGTTATAAAAAGAGGAAGAACGCAGAAGAGGGGAAGAGGAGAAGAAAAAGAAAAAGAGAGGAGAAGAAGAAAGAAAAGAGAGAAAAAGAAAAAAAAAGAAAGAAGAAAAAAAAAAAGAAAAGAAAAAGGAAAAAAAAAAAAAAAAAAAAAAAAAAAAAAAAAAAAAAAAAAAAAAAAAAAAAAAAAAAAAAAAAAAAAAAAAAAAAAAAAAAAAAAAAAAAAAAAAAAAAAAAAAAAAAAAAAAAAAAAAAAAAAAAAAAAAAAAAAAAAAAAAAAAGAAGAAACTGAAACAGAAAAAAAAAGAAGAAAGAAAATGAGTGAAAAAAAAAGAAGAAGGAAAATCGGAAAAATGGAAAAAAAAAGAAAGGAAAAAAAAGAAAATAAAGAAATTCAGAAAAAAGAAGAAAATAGGGAATGAACAGGGTGTCAACCCAGAGCCTCCCTTCGTTACTGTACACGAGGAAGCAATCGACGCCGAGTCTCGATGCACCGACGCCACCCCCGTGCTCGCCGACTTGTCCCCGTCGCCCCTGTCGCCTTCCGCCGCTCGACCGCCGCTGCTAGGTAAGAACCCGTTTTCCCTGGGCGGGTCGCGCCCTCCATGGGTTGCAATCCGGATTTGTTTTTTTTAATTATATATGTATATAATTACTTTCTGTTAATTAATTTCTGGAAAAAAAATGGTGAATATTATTTTGGAAAATTATATGCAATATTCTGGGTTGGGGTTTAGAAAAATATATATACCTTGATCCTTCAAATTAAGATAATTATATTTTGTTTGTAAATTATTATTATGGTTAGTTTGAAAAATATATATATACCTTGAAAATACTTTCTGGAAAATATAATTATATGTTATTATTTCTCTGGAATACAGTATGTATATATTATATTTTTGGAAAATATATATTGGTATATTTCTGAAATATATCTATTTATGTTGAATTATAATTGTTGGGAAATATTTTGTCTTAGGAAATAAAAATGTATATATATTAAATTGTATTTATTTTCAGAGTAAGTTTTTATGATTATATATTTTCAGGGAAATAACATATAGCATATGATTAACATATATATATATATTTGGTAAATGACAATATTTGGTAATTATATTATGGTAAATAGTTTTATTAAAAATGTAATATTTTAGAAAATAAATGTATACATATGTTATTTTTTCAAAAAATTATGGTGATTATAATTTTGGAAAATTATAATTATTTTATGAAAATATTTTTAAAAGAGTTTTAATTAAAGTATGGTACCGAAATTATATTCGAAAATACGTTCGGTAAATATTTTCGGTAAAGGGAAATAAATAAAAGATGTGTAACCGGGATGGGTAATTTCGCAGTTTGGGCATCATAGCATACCGATTATGTGTATTTATGTGTATATGTTGTTGTGTTGGATAGGTTTGGATATCGGGCAGTTTCCCGAGGAGCCGGCGTCGGACCGGTCATTATTTCCGGAGTTGAGTAATCGGCCAAGGTGAGGATGGATTTCCTTCAATAAGAGCCTGTATTACTCGGTTATTATGTTTTGTTGATTATTGCATGTTGCATTTGCTGTGGTTTGGTTCGGGATGTTTATCCCATTGTCTTAATTGTGGTCGGGATGTTTATCCCATGTTGGTTTTTGGGATGTTTATCCCCGTGTTGATTTTATGTGTCTTTTGGATTAAGTATAAAGGATTAAATAATAAATTGTGACAAGGATGTCGATCCTTGGTATTTTGGATGGGATGTCTATCCCGGTATTTTGGTTAGGGATGTCGATCCTGTGATTTGATTTTAATAACGGTAATATAATTGTCACGTGGTAAGTAGAGGTACGACCGGATGGTTTGAGACTGTTTTGTGGTGCCATGATCTGGGTTACTTGTGATGGGCATGTTGATGCCGGTTTGATTGGGATGTTGATCCCTGAGTTTGTTATTGGGATGTTGATCCCTGAGTTTGTTATTGGGATGTTGATCCCGGGTTCTTTTTGATCTGGCACCAGGAACAGGTTGATAACCTGGTACGACCCTAGCTTATCCGTGACGGGGCCCGGAAAAGATAAAATTGGAAATTGGATTTTATTTGAGTCTTTTGATTTATTTTGGCGGTTTTTGCTTGTTTTTGGACTTGAGTAATTTTAGTGTTCATATTGATGGTCTTTCCTTCTTCGGTGAGCACTTCGGACTCACCCCTCACCTGCGGGCTTTCATCCCGTAGGATGAGTTATTTTTGGTACAGGTTCGATGCATACCAGACAGGCTACAACGTTATCCCTTGGACAAGGCTCGGATTCATAGTTTGCATTAGTATCGCATACAGTGTTTATGTGAGTTATTAAGTCTTCCGCTGTGCATACTTTTATTATTATTGGGCCATTGGGTCGGTTGAGTTATTTATGATGTTTTCTTTTTTGGGCTGTTGAGCCCGTGTTCCTGTTATATACACTGTATGCTGGTCTTATTTTGGTTGGGTCGTCACAGTTCCGGCACGTGTTTACTGTGTACGGTAAATACGGGTCGAGGCGTTTCATTTTGGTAGCGGAGCGAGCATTAGGTCTTGTTGGGCAGTCCTTGTGTGTCTGTTGTCCTTGTTTGCATAGTTCGCTCCATTTGTTTATTATAACACTTTTTTTGATATTTTTTTTATAAAAAAAAAAATACATTTAACGCCTGGGAACGACATTGACCCTGAAGCTGGTTGGGTCGTTGTTAATGTTGACTTGGATGGTGTCGCTCCACGAGAACCACAAGCCGCCTCTGCCGTCCTGACCAGGAAGCTCGAACCGGTTTGCTTGAGGGAACTAGAGTGGGATGAGACCGTGATCGTCTTGAGGTTGCCACTGGGTCTCCGTCAGAAGAACCATGTTTGGTTTGTATTGGTTCTTCAAGTCCCTCAGAGTACGCGAGAACTCCTGGGAACGCCTTGCGACTCCTCTGCAGTTCCACACCAGCTGTCGGGCCTTTGGCCAAGTTACGGGCAGACGAGTGACTCTGGGCATGCTCTGGGCTGTCATCGAGAGCTGGTAGTAGGTACCTTGCTCCAGGAAGTGGCAAGTGGACTCTAGGTTGAACTCCTGAAGCCTTTCAGAGATGAAGAACATGATGGAGTTCGCCGAGCCGTAGTAGGAGGTCCTCAGAGTGCCGCGGTCCTCTAGGAAGAACACCTCTTCCATTGGAGTGACGAAGAACCGCGATGAGTATAGTTTGCTGACGAAGACTAGAGGTGGCATCCTGCCGAGTTCGTTCGGTAGCTCTTCAGCACGCTCGTTGACCATGCTGTAGGCCAGTCGGTTCCTTCTGCCAAGATTGGCACCTTCGACGAAGAAGACTGATGAGGGAGCAGGCATCTTGTTTTGGACGGGTGGGGTTTTGTTTTACGAACATTGTGTGTTATTTGTCTGAGCGGTTTGTTTGCTTTTAAAATGCTTTTGATGATTTACACATCACCGCTCCTTCTTTTATACTCTTATGGGGAGCGTGATTACCGTTTTTTGATTTTCAAGATTTTGCTTTTTGAAATTTTCCGTTGCTTTCATTTATTGCCTTGTTACTTTACGCGTTTCTCGGACTACCGTGCCAAAGTTTTTCAGCCTTTTTCCATCTCTTGATTTTCTTTCGCTCTGGCTACTTTGTCTTTTCTTTCCATGGTCTTTCTATATTTTTCTTGCATCTTTTATCACATGCATTCGTGACCGTTGAGGCTAGACTGATGGGATCACACCTCGAGTAGAGCGCAAGCGCGACAAGTTTACAGCTGTTCGGACATCGTGGAGAGATACAAGACGAGACAGACGTTTTTGGCTCATGCAGAATTTGTGAACAAGTGGGTAACGTTTCTTTTGAGGGACACAGTACGTGCTCGTGATCGTCACCGTGCGAGTTAACGGTCGTCTTTTCCCTGAGGGAGACAGACGACACCGTTAGTTGCACGTGTTACGTTTCTTGGGTTCGAGGGTGTTTACGTCCGATACGAGCACCGATCATGAAAACGTGTTTTTGGTTTTAATTTCTTTTGTTTTTGTTTTGTTTAACGAATTTTGTTTTTAATTCCTTTATATATTTGATTTAATATTCTTATTGTTGATTTTTGTTTTGTTTTGAGATGTTTTATTTTTCTATTTAACATAAGACTTTGTAATATAAGGATTTGGATTTAAAAAGGGAAATTTATTTTATTTATTTCATAAGGTTTTACAAACAGGAGAAGAAGTACTCTATTGAGTTACATGCTTCTCTAGGTCTTTTACAAGTTTTTGCACGGTTTTCATGTGAGGAAAGAGTTCCGCGCACGCTAGTTCGATTTGCGCCACCGCCGAGCTGATCTTCTTCAGCGAGACGTTCAGCTGCGTCAGTGTCTGCTGTGAAGTGCTACTTTCAGCAGTAGCCTTGCCCTTCCGATCTTCAGCTTTCTTGATGGCACGCTTCTTCCGCCGTTTTGGGGAGACGACCATGTGCTCCTTCAGGCCTACAATGTTTGTCTTGAAGCGTTTCTTCGGAGGTTCTTCATCGGAGCTTGTCGGGAAAGCAGTGCCGCCGATGTAGCTGTTGTTCTCGGAGTCTGAGGTAGTCCTTGATCTCAGTGGAGAGTCCATGATTGTGTGTGAGTGTGCCAGTCATGAGGCATGGTATTTATAAGCGGACGAGATGTCGCTTAAGGGTAAAAGCGGTATCTCGGGATGAGTTTGGACACCTGGCAGAGTGTGCCAGAAGCGTATTGTGGTAGGACCCACGGATAAGACGGGATTTCGGGGACGAAATTCTTTTTAAGGTGGGTAGACTGTAACAGCCCGGGTAAAATTTTTAATTTTTACCGGGACTGTAAAAGTCTTTTTACCGTGATTTACTGTTGAATTAATCTTGGGTAATTAATTCAAGGTAAATCGAGCGTCGTTTTTCGAAACCGAGAGTTTTCCCACGCTCGTGATTTTCCCGTGGATTTTTTGAGCCTAATTTGGTATTTTTCAGGTTTCGGAATTTCACGGAAAATCACACCGGAAAATAACTAAGGGGGTATCAGTTATTTTTTGGTCCGGATCGGACTCGCTTAATAATGCAGACAGGATTCACATGTTGAATAGTAAAATCACAGTTATAAAAAGAGGAAGAACGCAGAAGAGGGGAAGAGGAGAAGAAAAAGAAAAAGAGAGGAGAAGAAGAAAGAAAAGAGAGAAAAAGAAAAGAAAAAAAAAAGAAAGAAGAGAAAAAAAGAAAAGAAAAAGGAAAAAAAGAAGAGAAACGAAATTAAAAAAAAACAACAGAAAAAAAAAGAAAAAATTGAAACAGAAAAAAAAAGAAGAAAGAAAATCAGTGAAAAAGAAAAAAAAAGAAGGAAAATCGGAAAAATGGAAAAAAAAAGAAAGGAAAAGAAAATAAAATAAAAAATTCATAAAAAAGAACAAAATAGGGAATGAACAGTGTGTCAACCCGGAGCCTCCCTTCGTTACTGTACTCGAGGAAGCGATCGGCGCCGAGTCTCGACGCACCGACGCCACCCCCGTGCTCGCCGTCCTGTCGCCGACTTGTCCCCGTCGCCCCTGTCGCCTTCCGCCGCTCGACGCGCCGTCAGTGGCCTTTGACCCGCGGCGAAACCCGTGGATCTTGCTCCCAGCGCCGCTGACGACGAACCCGTCAGCCTTCCGCCTCCTTTCCGCCGCCCGTGGAGTCGCCCCGATGTCGCCGACTCCGCGCTAGCCATCCCTCGCGCTGCCGCGCCGTCGACCGCCGCTGCTAGGTAAGAACCCGTTTTCCCTGGGCGGGTCGCGGCCGGGTCGCGCCCTCCATGGGTTGCAATCCGGATTTGTTCTTTTTTTTTTAATAATATATATATATAGATATATATATATATTTATATATATATATAATTACTTTCTGTAAATTAATTTCTGGAAAAAAATGGTGAATATTATTTTGGAAAATTATATGCAATATTCTGGGTTGGGGTTTAGAAAAATATATATACCTTGATCCTTCAAATTAAGATAATTATATTTTGCTTTAAATTATTATTATGGTTAGTTTGAAAAATATATATATACCTTGAAAATACTTTCTGGAAATTATAATTATATGTTATTATTTCTCTGGAATACAGTATGTATATATTATTATTCTTGGACAATATATATAGGTATATTTCTGAAATATATATATTTATTTCGAATTATAAATTTTGGGAAATATTTTGTCTTAGGAAATAAAAATGTATATATATTAAATTGTACTTATTTTCAGAGTAAGTTTTTATGATTATATATTTTCTGGGAAATAACATATAGCATATGATTAATATATATATATTTTTGGTAAATGACAATATTTGGTAATTATATTATGGTAAATAGTTTTATTAAAAATGTAATATTTTAGAAAATAAATGTATACACATGTTATTTTTTCAGAAAATTATGGTGATTATAATTTTGGAAAATTATAATTATTTTATGAAAAATATTTTTAAAAGAGTTTTAATTAAAGTATGGTACCGAAATTATATTCGGAAATACGTTCTGTAAATATTTTCGGTAAAGGGAAATAAATAAAAGATGTGTAACCGGATGGTTAATTTCGCAGTTTGGGCATCATAGCATACAGATTATGTGCATTTATGTGTATATGTTGTTGTGTTGGATAGGTTTGGATATCGGGCAGTTTCCCGAGGAGCTGGCGTCGGACCGGTCATTATTTCCGGAGTTGAGTAATCGGCCAAGGTGAGGATGGATTTCCTTCAATATGTGCCTGTATTACTCGATTATTATGTTTTGTTGATTATTGCATGTTGCATTTGCTGTGGTTTGGTTCGGGATGTTTATCCCATTGTCTTGATTGTGGTCGGGATGTTTATCCCATGTTGGTTTTTGGGATGTTTATCCCCGTGTTGATTTTCTGTGTCTTTTGGATTAAGCATAAAGGATTAAATAATAAATTGTGACAAGGATGTCGATCCTTGGTATTTTGGATGGGATGTCTATCCCGGTATTTTGGTTAGGGATGTCGATCCCTGTGATTTGATTTTAATAACGGTAATATAATTGTCACGTGGTAAGTAGAGGTACGACCGGATGGTTTGAGACTGTTTTGTGGTGCCATGATCTGGGTTACTTGTGATGGGCATGTTGATGACGGTTTGATTGGGATGTTGATCCCCGAGTTTGTTATTGGGATGTTGATCCCGGGTTCTTTTTGATCTGGCACCAGGAACAGGTTGATAACCTGGTACGACCCTAGCTTATCCGTGACGGGGCCCGGAAAAGATAAAATTGGAAATTGGATTTTATTTGAGTCTTTTGATTTATTTTGGCGGTTTTTGCCTGTTTTTGGACTTGAGTAATTTTAGTGTTCATATTGATGGTCTTTCCTTCTTCGGTGAGCACTTCGGACTCACCCCTCACCTGCGGGCTTTCATCCCGTAGGATGAGTTATTTTTGGTACAGGTTCGATGCATACCAAACAGGCTACAGCGTTATCCCTTGGACATGGCTCGGATCCATAGTTTGCATTAGTATCGCATACAGTGTTTATGTGAGTTATTAAGTCTTCCGCTGTGCATACTTTTATTATTATTGGGCCATTGGGTCGGTTGAGTTATTTATGATGTTTTCTTTTTTGGGCTGTTGAGCCCGTGTTCCTGTTATATACACTGTATGCTGGTCTTATTTTTGTTGGGTCGTCACAGTTCCAGCACGTGTTTACTATGTACGGTAAATACGGGTCGGGGCGTTTCATTTTGGTAGCGAAGCGGGCATCAGGTCTTGTTGGGCAGTCCTTGTGTGTCTGTTGTCCTTGTTTGCATAGTTCGCTCCATTTGTTTATTATTTTATATCATTTAGTTAGTGCATTATGGATCCAGTCAAGGGACGCCAGCTGTCGCAGAACATACACAAGAGGTAATGATGCCATAAGTAAGCGGAAATATAAATATTATTAATACTAATATTTTGATTACAAAGGGAAATATTACATTGATATTTTTTTATAAAAAAAAAGAAATACAGTTAACGCCTTGGAACGACATTGACCTTGAAGCTGGTTGGGTCGTTGTTAATGTTGACTTGGATGGTGTCGCTCCACGAGAACCACATGCCGCCTCTGTCGTCCTGACCAGGAAGCTCGAACCGGTTTTTTTGAGGGAACTGAAGTGGGATGAGACCGTGATCGTCTTGAGGTTGCCACTGGGTCTCCGTCAGAAGAACCATGTTTGGTTTGTATTGGTTCTTCAAGTCCCTCAGAGTACGCGAGAACTCTTGGGAACGCCTTGCGACTCCTCTGCAGTTCCACACCAGCAGTCGGGCCTTTGGCCAAGTTACGGGCAGACGAGTGACTCTGGGCATGCTCTGGGCTGTCATCGAGAGCTGGTAGTAGGTACCTTGCTCCAGGAAGTGGCAAGTGGACTCTAGGTTGAACTCCTGAAGCCTTTCGGAGATGAAGAACATGATGGAGTTCGCCGAGCCGTAGTAGGAGTCCCTGAGAGTGCCGCGGTCCTCTAGGAAGAACACCTCTTCCGTTGGAGTGACGAAGAACCGCGATGAGTAGAGTTCGTCGACGAGGACTAGACGTGGCATCCTGCCGAGTTCGTTCGGTAGCTCTTCAGCACGCTCGTTGACCAAGCTGTAGGCCAGTCGGTTCCTTCTGCCAAGATTGGCACCTTCGATGAAGAAGACTGATGAGGGAGCAGGCATCTTGTTTTGGACGTGTGGGGTTTTGTTTTACGAACGTTGTGTGTTATTTGTCTGAACGGTTTGTTTGCTTTTAAAATGCTTTTGATGACTTACACATCACCGCTCCTTCTTTTATACTCTTATGGGGAGCGTGATTACCGTTTTTTATTTTCAAGATTTTGCTTTTTGAAATTTTATTATTTAATATATTATTTTTCATTTTTTCATTTTTATTGCAATTGTGTATTTTAATTTTTGTAATAGATTATTTTTTTCAGGAAAATGAAAATTAATACTTTGGATGAGTTGACCCTTGACAGTGATTTATGGACAATTCAAGTTAGGGTTTCAAGATTTTGGGAGTTCTTGAATACAAAAGTAAAGAATCTCCTCAT
Source organism: Turnera subulata (assembly GCA_028386065.3). NCBI lineage: Eukaryota > Viridiplantae > Streptophyta > Magnoliopsida > Malpighiales > Passifloraceae > Turnera > Turnera subulata. The sequence goes on from JAKUCV010001799.1 coordinate 10,198, forward strand.
TAGTTTAGATTTGATTTTAATTGATGCAAAGGTATGTTTAAATTTTTCATGCCTTTTATTTTAACTCATTTTTAATTTTTTTTTCCATTTTCCATAATTATTTTATATTATTATGTTTTAATATTTATTTATTTCTATATTATTTCATTTTTATAGTATTATTTTTTTAATTATTTTTTTTTTGTAATGTCCTAGAATTATATATTATTTTCATTTTTTTGGCATTGTGTTTGTATTTCTAACTTTCCAGAATTATATATTTTCCTATTTTTATTTTTTTAGCTTTCTGTTTTATAAAAAAAAACTTCTTGTTACATTAGAATTTCCTCATCCATTCACAAAATCATATTTATCTAAAACATTTAAATTTTATTTTTGAATAGGAAAAATAATATTTCTCGTCATTAATTTTTTAATTATTTTTTTGTAATATTATTTTTATAAAAATTAAAATTTTGTCAACAGTAAATTTTATATTGTGATTTATTTAATTCATTTGAATTCTTAAACTTAAAAGTTTTATATACAAAACTCATAAGATTAATTTTTATTAATTTTCTATAAAGACATTATTCTTTCAAAATTTATATTCATAGGACAACAAATAATCTATTTAATTTTTTACGTAGAGTTTAGAATTTAGATAATTATTTTATGTAATATTATTTTATTACAGAGTTATATTTTCATAATTCATTTGCTGCCTTTACCTCGTTCTGTAACAGCCCGGGTAAAAATTTGGATTTTTACCGGGACTGTAAAAGTCTTTCTACAGTGATTTACCGGAAGAATTAATCTTGGGTAATTAATTCAAGGTAAATCGGGCGTCGTTTTTCGAAACCGAGGGTTTTCCCGCGCTCGAGATTTTTTCGTGGATTTTACGGACCAAAGTTGGTATTTTTCAGGTCCCGGAATCCTCAGAAAAATCACACTGGAAAATAGCTAAGTGGGTGTATTAGTTATTTTCTGGTCCGGATCGGACCCGCCTCATATGCAGCCAAACCTGCATAATTGAAGCAACTATGCAGGCGGCTGATGTGCAGTGTTTTCATCGGTTAAAAAGCAGCTGGGAAGAGGAAGAAAGGGAGAGGAGAGGAAAAAGAAAAAGAGAGAAAAAGAAAAGGAGAGGAAAAGAGAAAAAAGAAAGAAACAAAAAAAGAGAGAAAAGAAAGAAGAAAAAGAAGAAACAAAAAAGAAACAAAAAAGAAATAGGAATCGGAAAAAAGAGAAGAAAAAAATAATAAAATAATAAATACAGAAAATAGAAAGAAAATAGAAAAAAGGAAACAAAAAAGGAAAACCCGGGTGAACAGTTCGTCACCTGGATCCTCTCCCCGGTTACTGTACACGAGATGGAGTTCCAGGTCGAGTCTCGCTGCACCGCCGCCACCATCGTCCTCGCCGAGCCGACGCGACCTCGAAGCCGTCGCCCCCGTTGCCTTCCGCCACGAGACGCGCAGCCGGCGAGCGTTGACCTGCGAGCAGACCCGCGGATCTGCTTTTCGTCCGCTCTGCTCAGCCGCCATGACGCCTTCCTCGCGGTTTCCTTCTCTTCGCGTCAGCCGCGCCGCCGCCGTCATCAAGGTGAGAAACCCGTTTTCACGGGCGGGTCGCGGCTGGGTCGCGCCTGGGTTGGGTGATCGCTTCCTGCAAGTATACAGGGTTGTTGTAGCACACAAGGTCGTCTCACAGGGATCTTTGTTAAGTACTATTCAACTAAGCAACTTACGATTTTCTAGAGAAATAAATAATGTTGAGGATTGATGTTTGAATTGGAAAACGAAAGCGATTAAAATTCAATAATATTAAATATCTAGGACTTCGGGGAAAAACCTTGCCAAAATTTCCATGCAATTAAGCTCAGCATAAGCAAACCATGTTCTGTCACTACATAGCTAGCCTATGTAAAATCTATGAATTAATTCTGAAAATAAACTCTCTTAAAAGCAACGGTAAATCTAAGCTAGATCGATAACCTACTCTCGTAGTGCCGTAAAATCCCTACCTAGTTTACGTCCACTATCCATTTGCCAGTGATGAAATAAACTAAGAGCATTAAGAAATTTACCTACTTAATCTCCAATAAAAAGCACGCCTCCCTCGAGATTGGTTTTTATAGCCCGGTTAATGTTTTTCTATAGGCAAACGATGCTGTCACTTAACGTTTCCCTATTATGGATTTATGCTAAACGATGGCCAATTAATTAACTTAGTGAAGTTTCATTACCGGATTAAAAGAGAATAATTTCAGAAATAAAACTCTAATTAAATATGCATGGAAACATTAACAAGTTCAACCCCCTAATCCTAGACAAGAATTCTAGCAAGACATAACTTTAAAGAAAATAATAAATACTTGGAAATAGACCATCATAATTAATTCAAGAGTGAACTTACAAGAAATGGGAGCCAACCTTGAACCAAAAGGGACAAATCTCCAAGACTAGAATTTTTCCAAAAGCTAAAGCCAAACTAGAATTACAAAGTAAAAATGAGAGTACAAGTTCCCTAACTAATTGTGTTTGCCGAATGAACTCTGGGTGTGGAACTTGATTCCTTGTCTTCTTGTGAGCAGCCCTTTTATAGTGTAGGGGAGAGCAAATTGGATGGCTGGAAATGAAGTGAAGTGGCGCCAAAAGTGCCAATGGACCACTTCCTCTTTGCGCCAAAAATAGAAACCAATTTACCAGCTTCCCAAACTGTAGCATAGTACAAGGTAGTTGTTGGAAGTTTGTTGCTCCCTCCATGCAGATGCAGCCACATGTCCCTTGACCAAGCCTCCCTCCTTGGATGATGTAAGTAGCAAGTCAAAATTGGAGGGTGGTGAAAAGAAGGTCACGTGAATGGCTTCCAACTCCTTTTCTTTTACTTCTTTTCTTGTACTTGCCACCTCTCATGCTCCCACATACATGCAAAAATATAATCCATATCCTCTTTTCTCTTCTCCCCACGTTGAACAAGGGACAAGTGGTCAAGAGGACCACTTCTTCTTCCTATTTAAATGCATGCATGCTTCCAAAATAAGTGGAATTGGGGTACAATTGTAAAACTACCCAAACCACCTCCAAATTTAGCATGTGTACCACCAAAATTCTTAAAATAATACTAGGATTATTTCTGGAAATTCTGGGCAAAAATCAAGGCCGAAAATTCTGGGCTTGACACGTGACCATGGGCTGCCTATGCCGCACAGGCTGCATAGGCTGCTTATGCGAAAACTGCAAAACTGCCCCGAAAACCGGCTTTTAGTCCTCATTTCTGCACAAGAGCACTAAGACACTAGGACAAAAAGGTGTTATTAAAATAAAGGAAAAAATTGAAAGAAAATGAAAGAAAATAAATAAAATAAATAATATTTGTAAGTTAAAAACCGTAAAAAGGACCCGTAAATGAGTGTAAAATGCACACTCATCACCACCCCATACTTAGAATTTTGCTTGTCCGCAAGCAATTATTGTGAAAAACTCGAATTAAAACCTCTTACCCATTGGAATCAACGAGACCCAATCAACCAAAGTTACAAGGTAGGTCCCTAAATGTCACAAAAGAAGCCCCAACATCAAACCTACAAAAATCCTGAGAAAAAGTACCAAGATGATCCGAATATGCACTTGGTTAGGTAATTTGTCTCGTCAATTCAATTCACAGACTCCCTCTTTGTTTTGCTAAAATAATGAATTTGGCATTTTTTTAAAAAAACTAAAAATAGGGTCAAATATGCAGGTCGAGTTCCCTCTCTCCACTAATGGCAAGGATCGAATTTCAGGGATCAAAAGGTCTTTATTCGGGTTATAATGGGGCTTAGGTTGAGGTTAAGAAAGAAAGGGGAAAGGTAAGCAAAAGATGCAATTTGCTTAAAGGGAATGGTCTTACCGTAACAAAGCCAAGCAAGGTGGAGTGGTTCTAAATTGAGTGTGCGGTGGAGAGCCTTCGGTTGCCTTCTCTTCTTTTTTTTTGCGAGATACCTCAATTTTGTGTGTCGTTTCTTTTCTTTTCTGTGAAGTATCTCTCTCTTTTCTTTTTCTCTTTTTTGGTGAAGGCATAGCAGACAAATAAATACCATCCTCCACAATCAGCACAAGCTGCTTATGGTGAGCCCGTAGCACAGGCTGCTTATGCTGAGCCTGTGTAGTGATGAACTACCACTGACCTTGTTGTTAGGCAAATGTTAGGGGAAAGACAAAACCGAGCAAAATGCATAAGGGTGTGTGCGTATAAAACAAAATAAATGGTAGCCATAGGTTCAAAAGGTGAAGGTGGTGAATATGGGATTAACAACTAAAAATGGCTACCCGATAAAGCTCAAAGTGGGTTACAAGGGTGAATATATACACATGGGTAGGTTGTGTGGTTGATGTGGCTTGTGAAAAAGAATACCTTAATCCTATCCGAGAAAACAAACCTTGTAAAAATTTCGCTTTGATCGGGTTGTGAACCTGTTCTAAGACGCAGTATGTAATGCCAAATATACTTTGAAAAGGTTAAACATGCAAAGAGGTTAGAAGCAAATTGAAACAACTTGAAAGATTTACCCAACAAGCATAACTCGGCCATTTGGGAACTCATCCCCAATTTTCATGCAAGCGGACACGAGACTCGATCGTGGAAACTCAGAGAAATCCTTGTACCTGTGTCGGATTTGGCCCAATTAAGCCCAACGGGTTCATCTGTTACTTGCAAAAAATTATTCAAACAAAAGAAAAACGAAAAGAAAAAAAAAACTAAAAAAATTACTTATTATCACGCTAAGAAAGCTAAAAAGAAAAAAAAAAAGCCGCAGCCACTATGCTGAAAGTATAGCCACCCTAAACTTAAAACTTGCAGTGTCCTCATTGCATAAAAATAGGCTAGAAAAATCCAGAAAACAAAACAAGGGCAGCAATTATATTTAGCAGAAGAGCTTGCGGACCAAAATGTTTAAAAGAAAATAAATTGAAACAGCAAAAGAACTAAAGGAACCTGAACTTGCTGCTTTTTTTATTTGCGGAAAAAAAAGGAAAGAATCGTGGGTTGCCTCCCACACAGCGCTTCTTTAACGTCTTGTAGCTGGACTCGGAGCTCCTCATGTTGAAGGTGGGTTGGAGAACGATTACACTACCTCTTGTCCTGTAGGCTCTCTAGGATCATAAAGCTTTGGCAACAAGACTCGGTTTCCAATTCTGAGGTCTTGTTTTTGGATGATACTCCCATGCCAGTGTTTGGATCCTTTTCTGCCAGCTTCATGAGTATAAACTGAGGGATTAATCCTTATAAGATCATCGGTAGAATACTCAATTGTTTTCTGGTGAGATCTCAACTCTTTCAACAGCATATCTTCCTCTCCCTCAGTTAAACTCGCATTTATGTAATTTGGGTGTATGGAGTTTGTTCCCAGTAATGAACATTAGAGCTCAGGAGGTAAAGGTTTCATCTTAACCTTCGGAGCATTTTCTTTTGCCATGTCTTCTCCCGTCTTATCTAACTTCTCAAATCTCATGTCTTCTTCATCAGAAGCCAGAGATAAAACCTCAAGCTGGCGTGCATAATCTGCTATCGCTGGATCTGGATCCCGAGTGCCTTTACTAAGAGCGATACACGGCAACAGAGGATCTGCACAGCCTGCCTGTGCAAGGATTTTGTCAACTGCTATCTCTGCTAAGTCAAGTCGGTAGCATGAATCGTCTGGTACTCCTTTGCGAATTACTTTGTCAACATCGAAGCAAATCTTTTCAGAGCCGACTTGAAGTGAGAGCTTTCCGCGCTTGACATCAATGATGGCACCAGCAGTTGCCAAAAAGGGTCGTCCCAGGATGATGGGTACGTGGTGATCTACCTCCATGTCCAAGACCACGAAATCATATGGGATGAAGAAGTTCCCAATTTTGATAGGAACATCTTCCAAAATTCCCACTAGATACTTGACCGACCTATCTGCTAGGTGGAGTGACATAGCAGTAGGTTTCAAATCTCCTAGTTTAAGTTGCTTGCTGATTGACAAAGGGATCACACTAACACTTGCGCCAAGATCGCAAAGTTCTCTTTCGATGTGAACCTTCCCTATGTCACAGGGGGTAGTGAATGTTTCGGGATCTGAAAGCTTATTCTGAATGATTGCGCTACATTAACCCGTCAAGGCCACTGTCCCGTAGTCAATCAATTTATTCTTATTGGACAAGATGTCCTTTAAGAATTTGGCATAGGTGGGCATTTGGGACACAGCCTCAATAAACGGAATGTTTATATAGAGCTTCTTCATGATCTCTAGGAAGCGTCCAAACTTCTTGTCGTGGACCAATGGGTTAAGTCTTTGAGGAAAAGGAATGGGTGGAACATAGGCTTTTACTTCGTCTTCCTTTTCCTTCCCTTTCTCGGTTGACCCAGTCTGCTCGTGCTTTGCGGACTTGTCTTTTTGCACAGCCTGGCCATGCTCTGCTTCTTTTACCGGGACAGAAGGTGGTTGACGCTCCGGATACTGGGTTCTACTCCTAAGAGTGATCGCATTGCATTGAGCGTTCGGGTTTACCTCCGGTTTACCCGGTAATCTGCCAGGATTGCCCTGTCTAGAACTTGCTTGTGCCATTTAACCCTTGAGATTATTGATCTCGTCAGATAGGCCTTTTATGACCTGCCGTTGTTCTTCAATAAATGACCTAAGTAGTGACTGCAAGTCATATTTAGGAGCCTGCTGATACGCTTGTTGATATGCCTGTGCAGGTTCTTTTGGAGGAAATCCGGGAGGACCCCTCCCGGTTTGATTCTGAGCGGGCTGTTGAGGTTTCCAGGAGAAGTTAGGGTGCTCCCTCCAACCTGGGTTGTAGGTGTTCGAGTAAGGGTCTTTTTGGACCCTCTGGTTGATGTAACTAACTTGCTCTTGGCATGCTTGCTCATAGCCTCCTTCTGCTGGACACTCCGAATAACCTCCTTCGCATCTAGCACAGGAATGGGATTGTCCTTTCCCATTCAACTTCAAGAGGGCATCCAACTTGGCATTCACCAGGCTCATTGCGTCAAGTTCTAGAACTCCGATTGTTCTTGTGAGCTTGCCTTGCCATTCGAATTTATTGCTGGCGATGTGTTCGAACAATTCGTATACATCCTCAGCATCTTTGGCTAAGGCTACTCCTCCGGCCGCAGCATCAACATGTGCGCGGAGGGATTCTTTCAGGCCCGCATAGAACTTCTCCACGATCAGCCAATCGGGAAGGCCATGCTGTGGACATCTTCTCAAAGCTTCCTTGAATCTTTCCCATGCATCGTAGAAAGATTCACTGGACTTCTGTTTGAATTCCATGATGCCGTTCCTCAATGTCATGGCCTTGTTGGGTGGAAAGAATTTCTTCAGAAAGGCCCGACACAGGGCAACCCATGTATCAAACGTCCTAGGAGGTTGTGCGGTCAACCACGCCTTCGCCTTATCCTTGAGTGAGAAAGGAAAAAGGCGCAGCTTGATAGCGTCCTCGGAGACTCCATTTACCTTGATGGTATCGCAAATTTCTAAGAAATCTTGCAAATGCTGATTTGGGTCTTCCGAGGAGGAACCTCTGAAAGGTTCGTTTCGGACCATTTTGATCAGGGTCGGCTTAAGCTCAAAGTTATTAGCTTGCACAGCTGGGCAGACCACACTGGACTGTGCAAGGGTTGCATCGGGGATGGAGAAATCCCGGACTGGTCTACGCCGAGGTCCATATTGGACTCCCTCGATCTCCTCGATGACGCGTCTTACGTGTCCCTCCATCTCTCCTCTAGTAAAGCTTGAAGAAACCTGAAGAAGAAACATAACAAAAACTACCCAAACGGGTGAAAAAGGAAAAAAAAATCTAGAATAACCTAATCACTAAGTTAAATAATATTAACGCCGATCCCCGGCAACGGCGCCAAAAACTTGATCGCTTCCTGCAAGTATACAGGGTTGTTGTAGCACACAAGGTCGTCTCACAGGGATCTTTGTTAAGTACTATTCAACTAAGCAACTTATGATTATCTAGAGAAATAAATAATGTTAAGGATTGATGTTTGAATTGGAAAACGAAAGCGATTAAAATTCAATAATATTAAATATCTAGGACTTCGGGGAAAAACCTTGCCAAAATTTCCATGCAATTAAGCTCAGCATAAGCAGACCATGTTCTGTCACTACATAGCTAGCCTATGTAAAATCTATGAATTAATTCTGAAAATAAACTCTCTTAAAAGAAATGGTAAATCTAAGCTAGATCGATAACCTACTCTCGTAGTGCCGTAAAATCCCTTCCTAGTTTATGTCCACTATCCATTTGCCAGTGATGAAATAAACTAAGAGCATTAAGAAATTTACCTACTTAATCTCCAATAAAAAGCACGCCTCCTTCGAGGTCGGTTTTTATAGCCCGGTTAATGTTTTTCTATAGGCAAATGATGTTGTCACTTAACGTTTCCCTATTATGGATTTATGCTAAACGATGGCCAGTCAATTAACATAGTGAAGTTTCATTACCGGATTAAAAGAGAATAAATTCAGAAATAAAACTCTAATTAAATATGCATGGAAACATTAACAAGTTCAACCCCTAATCCTAGACAAGAATTCTAGCAAGACATAACTTTAAAGAAAATAATAAATACTTGGAAATAGACCATCATAATTAATTCAAGAGTGAACTTACAAGAAATAGGAGCCAACCTTGAACCAAAAGGGACAAATCTCCAAGACTAGAATTTTTTCAAAAGCTAAAGCCAAACTAGAATTACAAAGTAAAAATGAGAGTACAAGTTCCCTAACTAATTGTGTTTGCCGAATGAACTCTGGGTGTGGAACTTAATTCCTCGTCTTCTTGTGAGCAGCCCTTTTATAGTGTAGGGGAGAGCAAATTGGATGGCTGGAAATGAAGTGAAGTGGCGCCAAAAGTGCCAATGGACCACTTCCTCTTTGCGCCAAAAATAGAAACCAATTTACCAGCTTCCCAAACTGTAGCATAGTACAAGGTAGTTGTTAGAAGTTTGTTGCTCCCTCCATGCAGATGCAGCCACATGTCCCTTGACCAAGCCTCCCTCCTTGGATGATGTAAGTAACAAGTCAAAATTGGAGGGTGGTGAAAAGAAGGTCACGTGAATGGCTTCCAACTCCTTTTCTTTTTCTTCTTTTCTTGTACTTGCCACCTGTCATGCTCCCACATGCATGCAAAAATATAATCCATATCCTCTTTTCTCTTCTCCCCAGGTTGAACAAGGGACAAGTGGTCAAGAGGACCACTTCTTCTTCCTATATAAATGCATGCATGCTTCCAAAATAGGTGGAATTGGGGTACAATTGTAAAACTACCCAAACCACCTCCAAATTTAGCATGTGGACCACCAAAATTCTTAAAATAATACTTGTATTATTTCTGGAAATTCTGGGCAAAAATCAAGGCCGAAAATTCTGGGCTTGACACGTGGCCATGGGCTCTGCACAGGCTGCATAGGCTGCTTGTGTGGATGCTGCAAAACTGCCCCGAAAACCGGCTTTTAGTCCTCATTTCTGCACAAGAGCACTAAGACACTAGGACAAAAAGGTGTTATTAAAATAAAGGAAAAAAATGAAAGAAAATGAAAGAAAATAAATAAAAAAATAATATTTGCAAATTAAAAACCGTAAAAAGGACCCGTAAATGAGTGTAAAATGCACACTCATCATTGGATCCTGGGTAGTTCGATTTAATTTAAAAAAAAAACAAAATATATATAAGTATTTATTTATTTTACTGGTATTAATTTCTTTAAAAAATATACATATGTTCTGAAAAATATAGTAAGTTTAGATTATGGTATATATATGTGTATACTTTTATTCTTTGCAAATAAAATAACTATGTTTTATTTTTTTAGAAATTGTTATTTGGAAAAAGATATATATATGTAAATATATTTATTTCTGCTGGAATATAACTCTTGGAAGATATATATTTTGAGAAAATCTGTTAGTATGGATTTTGGTATTTTGGAAAATATATATATATGTATATATACTTTGATTCTTGGAATTAAAGATAATTATATTATTGTTTTGAAAATTATTATTATGTTTATAACATGATATGTACATTCTGGAAATTATATATATGTTATTATTTTTCTAAAAAATTATGGTGATTATAATTTGGGAAGTATAATTAATTTATGAATATATTTTTTAAAAAAGGTTTTATTTAAAGTGTGATACCGAAATTATATTCGAATATACGTACGGTATAATATTTTCGGTAGAAGATGATAATAAAGTATATGAACCGGGATGGGTTTATTTCGCGGTATTGGCATCATAGCATACCTATTATGTGCGTTTATGTGAGCATATTGTTTTGTCGTGTAGGTTTGATATTGGGCAGTTTCCCGAGGAGCCGGCTTCGGACCGGACATTGTCTTCGGAGTTGAGTAATCGGCCAAGGTGAGGATGGATTTCCTTCAATATGTGCCTGTATTACTCAGTCATTGTGTTTGATGATTATTGCATTGTTGGATGTTGCATTTGCTGTGTTTTGATTCGGGATGTTTATCCCATTGTCTTGATTGTTGTCGGGATGTTTATCCTAGTATTTTGATTTGGTTTTTGGGATGTTTATCCCCGTGCATCGGGTTTTGGATATTTATTTTCGTGTCTTTGGCCATAAGAATAATGAAATAAATAATAAATTATGATAAGGATGTCGATCCTTGATTTTGGAGTGGGATGTCTATCCCGGTGTTTTGGTTAGTGATGTTGATCCTTGTGATCTGATTTTGATGATGATAATATAATTGTCACGTGGTAAGTAGTGGTACGACTCGATGGTTTAAGACTATTTTGTGGTGGCCTTGACCTAGGTTACTTGTGATAAGCATGTCTATGCTTGGGATGTCTATCCCTTGGTTCGTATTTTTAGGATGTCTATCCCTGGGTTCGTATTTTTGGGATGTCGATCCTTGGGTTCTTTTGCATTTGGTCTGGCACCCGAGATATGTTGATAACCAGGTCTGACCCCTAGCTTATCCCGGATCCATAGTTTACATCAGTGTCGCCTACAGTGTCTTGTGAGTTATTATGTCTTCCGCTGTGCATTATTTTTACTATTGTTGGGCCATTGGGCCGGATATGATGTTATCATTGTTTTATTTTTGGGTTGTTGAGCCAGAGTTTCTGTTGTATACACTGTATGCTGGGCTTGGTTTGGTTGGGTCGTCACAGTTCCGGCACGTGTTTACTGTGTACGGTAAATACGGGTCGGGGCGTTTCATTTTGGTAGCGGAGCGGGCGTTAGGTCTTGTTGGGAAGTCTTTGTGTGTTTGTTGTTCTTGTTTGCATAGTTCGCTCCATTTGTTTATTATTTTATATCATTTTAGTTAGTGCATTATGGATCCAGTCAAGGGACGCCAGCTATCGCAGAACATTCACATACGAGGTAAATGATGCCATAAATAAGCAGAAATATAAATATTATTAATAATACTAATAATTTCATTACAAAGATAAATATTACATTAATATTTTATAAAAAAAATAAAAATACATTCATCTTCTCGGAACGACGTTGACCCTGAAGCTGTTGGGGTCATTGTTGATGTTGACCGTGATCCTGTTGCTCCACGAGAACCACATGCCGCCCGCGTTATTCTGGCCAAGGAGCTCCAACCGGTTTGCTGCAGGGAACCGGAGAGGGATGAGACCGTGATCGTCTTCAGGCTGCCATTGGGTCTTCGTGACAAGAACCATGTTTGGCTTGCACTGGTTCTTCAGGCCCCTCAGGGTACACGAGAACTCCTGGGAACGCCTAGCGACTCCTCTGCAGTTCCACACCAGTAGTCGGGCCTTTGGCCAAGTTGGAGGTAGACGACTTACTCTGGGCATGCTCTGGGCAGTCATCGAGAGCTGGTAGTAGGAACCTTGCTCTGGGAAATGACAAGTGGACTCAAGGTTGAACTCCTGAAGTCTTTTGGAGATGAAGAACATGACAGAGTTTGCCGAGCCGTAGGAGGAGGTCCTCATGGTGCCATGGTCCTCTAGGAAGAACGTCTCTTCCACGGGAGTGACGAAGAATCTGGACGAGTAGAGTTCGTCGACAAAGACCAGAAGGGGCATCCTACCGAGTTCATTCGGTAGTTCCTCTGGACGCTCGTTGATCATGCTATAGGCCAGCCGGTTTCTTCTGCCTAGGTTGGCACCTTTGACGAAGAAGACGGATGATGGAGCAGGCATCGTGTTTTGGACGCGTTGGTGTTTTGTTTTTCCGAGAATTGTGGTTTTGTTTGCCTTCGCGTTTTGTTTGCTTTAAGATGCGTTGTGGTTTTTTCCATCCGCTGTTTTGCCTTTTATAGAAAAATGTTTACCAGTTTTTCAAAGTACAGACCCCACCTGTCCCCGTTTAAAAAAAAAGAAAAAAAAAAGAAGAAGAAGGAAATAGAAAAGAAAAGAGAAAAAAAAGAGAGATAAAGTAGCAGAAAAGAAAAGAAAAAAAAAAAAGAAAAAAAAAGGGGAAAGAAGAAAAAAAGGTAAAAGAAGGAAAAAAAAAAGAGGAAGGCAAGAAAAAAAAAGATGAAATAGAGATAAAAAATTTTTCGGGGATAAGAAAAATAGATTCTTTTCACAAAACTCCAAACTGTTTTCGGTCTTCAAGATTTTGCCTTTTGAAAATTTTGTTGTTGCCTCATTTATTGCTTCGTTAATTTATACGTTTTTCGGGCTACAAATCCCAGTGTTTTTTTAGCTCCTTCCCATCTTATGATTTTCTATCTCCTTGGCTACTTTGTTTTATTGTCTTTAAAACTTTTTCCTGCACCTTTTATCTCATGCATCCGTGACCGTTGAGGCTAGACTGATGGGACCATACCTCGAGTAGAGCGCATGTGCGACAAGCTTACACCTGTTCGGGCATCGTGGAGAGAACGAGACTTGACAAACGTTTTTGGCTCATGCGGAATTTGTGAACAAGTGGGTATGTTTCTTTCAAGGGTCACAGGATGCTCTCGTGATCGTCACCGTGCGAGTTAACGGTCGTCTTTTTCACGAGGGAAACCGACGTCACCGTTAGCTCCATATGTCACGTTTCTCGGGATCGAGGATGGTTACGATCGATCTAGAGCGCCGAGCATGAAAATATGTTTTTGCTTTAATTTCTTTATGTTTTGATCTGTTAAACGAGTTTTGTTTTTAATGTCCTTATGTTTGGTTTATATTCTTATTGTTAAGTTTTGTTTTGCCTTGAGATGTTTTGATTTTCCATTTAACATAAGATTTTGTAACATAAGAATTTTGATTTAAAGAGAAAACTTATTTTATTTATTCATAACGGTTTTACAACAGGAGAAGAAGTACTCTATGAAGTTACTTGCTTTTCAAGATCTTTTACAAGCTTTTGTATGTTTTTCATGTGAGGAAAGAGCTCCGCGCACGCCAATTCTATCTGCATCACCGCCGAGCTGATCTTCTTCAGTGAGACGTTCAGCTGCGTCAGTGTTTGCTGCGGAGAGCTGCTTTCAGCAGTTGCCTTGCCCTTCCTATCCTCAGCTTCTTTGGGAGCACGCTTCATTTGCCGTCTGTTGGAGACGACCATGTGCTCTTTCAGGCCGATGATGTTCGTCTTGAAGCGCTTCTTTGGCGGTTCTTCATCGGAGCTTGTCGGAAAGGCAGTGCCACCGATATAGCTGTTGTTCTCGGAGTCTGAGGTAGTTCGAGAACGGATTGGAGAGTCCATGACTGCGTGTGAGTTTGCCAGTCATGAGGTTCGGTTTATATAAGAGGACGAGATGTCGCTTAAGGGTATAAGCGGTATCTCGCGTTGAGGTTGGACACCTGGTGGAGTATACCAGAAGCTTATCGTGGTAGGACCCACGGATAAGACGGAATTTCGTGGACGAAATTCCTTTTAAGGTGGGTAGACTGTAACAGCCCGGGTAAAAATTTGGATTTTTACCAGGACTGTAAAAGTCTTTCTACAGTGATTTTCCAGAAGAATTAATCTTGGGTAATTAATTCAAGGTAAATCGGGCGTCGTTTTTCGAAACCGAGGGTTTTCCCGCGCTCGAGATTTTTTCGTGGATTTTCGGACCAAAGTTGGTATTTTTCAGGTCCCAGAATCCTTAGAAAAATCACACCGGAAAATAGCTAAGTGGGTGTATCAGTTATTTTCTAGTCCGGATCGGACCCGCCTCATATGTAGGCAAACCTGCATAATTGAAGCAACTATGCAGGCGGCTGATGTGCAGTGTTTTCATCGGTTAAAAAGCAGTTGGGAAGAGGAAGAAAGGGAGAGGAGAGGAAAAACAAAAAGAGAGAAAAAGAAAAAGAGAGGAAAAGAGAAAAAAGAGAGAAAGAAAAAAAGAGAGAAAAAGAAAGAAGAAAAAGAAGAAAAAAAAAAGAAATAGGAATCGGAAAAAAGAGAAGAAAAAAATAATAAAATAATAAATACAGAAAATAGAAAGAAAATAAAAAAAGGAAAAAAAAGGAAAACCCGGGTGAACAATTCGTCACCCGGATCCTCTCCTCGGTTACTGTACACGAGATGGAGTTCCAGGCCGTCTCTCGCTGCACCGCCGCCAACATCGTCCGAGCTGAGCCGACGCGACCTCGAAGCCGTCGCCCCCGTCGCCTTCCGCCGCGAGACGCGCAGCCGGCGAGCGTTGACCCGCGAGCAGACCCGCGGATCTGCTTCTCCTCCGCTCTGCTCAGCCACCGTGACGCCTCGTGCCGCCTCTCCACCGCCCTTGGAGTCGCCTCGAGCTCGCCTTCCTCGCGGTTTCCTTCTCTTCGCGTCAGTCACGCCGCCGCCGTCATCAAGGTGAGAAACCCGTTTTCACGGGCGGGTCGCGGCCGGGTCGCGCCTGGGTTGGATCCTGGGCAGTCCGATTTAATTTAAAATATATATATATGTATTTATTTATTATACTGGTATTAATTTCTGAAAAAAAAATATACATATGTTCTAAAAATATAGTAAGTTTAGATTATGGTATATATATGTGTATACTTTTATTCTTTGCAAATAAAATAACTATGTTTTATTTTTTTTTAGAAATTGTTATTTGGAAAAAGATATGTATATGTAAATATATTTATTTCTGCTGGAATATAACTCTGGGAAGATATATATTTTGAGAAAATCTGTTAGTATGGATTTTGGTATTCTGGAAAATATATATATATATGTATATATACTTTGATTCTTGGAATTAAAGATAATTATATTATTGTTTTGAAAATTATTATTATGTTTATAACATGATATGTACATTCTGGAAATTATGTATATGTTATTATTTTTTAAAAAAATTATGGTGATTATAATTTGGGAAGTATAATTAATTTATGAATATATTTTTTAAAAAAGGTTTTATTTAAAGTGTGATACCGAAATTATATTCGAATATACGTACGGTATAATATTTTCGGTAGAAGATGATAATAAAGTATATGAACCGGGATGGGTTTATTTCGCGGTATTGGCATCATAGCATACCTATTATGTGCGTTTATGTGAGCATATTGTTTTGTCGTGTAGGTTTGATATCGGGCAGTTTCCCGAGGAGCCGGCTTCGGACCGGACATTGTCTTCGGAGTTGAGTAATCGGCCAAGGTGAAGATGGATTTCCTTCAATATGTGCCTGTATTACTCAGTTATTGTGTTTGATGATTATTGCATTGTTGGATGTTGCATTTGCTGTGGTTTGATTCGGGATGTTTATCCCATTGTCTTGATTGTTGTCGGGATGTTTATCCCAGTATTTTGATTTGGTTTTTGGGATGTTTATCCCCGTGCGTCGGGTTTTGGATATTTATTTTCGTGTCTTTGGCCATAAGAATAATGGAATAAATAATAAATTATGATAAGGATGTCGATCCTTGATTTTAGAGTGGGATGTCTATCCCGGTGTTTTGGTTAGGGATGTTGATCCCTGTGATCTGATTTTGATGATGATAATATAATTGTCACGTGGTAAGTAGTGGTACGACTCGATGGTTTAAGACTATTTTGTGGTGGCCTTGACCTGGGTTACTTGTGATAAGCATGTCTATGCTTGGGATGTCTATCCCGTGAGTATTTTTGGGATGTCAATCCCTGGGTTCGTATTTTTGGGATGTCGATCCCTGGGTTCTCTTGGATTTGGTCTGGCACCCGAGATATGTTGATAACCAGGTCTGACCCCTAGCTTATCCGTGACGGAGCCCGGAAAGATAAAATTTGAAAATGGATTTTTGATTTAGTCTTTAAGGTCTTAGACCGGTTTTGGGTCGAGTCGTTTGGTTTGGTATATTTTGGCGGTTTTTGCCTGTTTCGACTTTGAGTAATTTTTACGGTTGCATATTGATCGTCTATCCATGGTTGTGAGCACTTCGGACTCACCCCTCACCTGCGGGCTTTCATCCCGTAGGATGAGTTATTTGTGGTACAGGTTTGGTGCATTCAAGAGAGGCTGCGGCGTTATCCCTTGGACAGGGCTCGGATCCATAGTTTGCATCAGTGTCGCATACAATGTCTTGTCAGTTATTAAGTCTTCCGCTGTGCATTATTTTTACTATTGATGGGCCATTGGGCCGGATATGATGCTATCATTGTTTTATTTTTGGGCTGTTGAGCCCGAGTTTCTGTTGTATACACTGTATGCTGGGCTTGGTTTGGTTGGGTCGTCACAGTTCCGGCACGTGTTTACTGTGTACGGTAAATACGGGTCGGGGTGTTTCACGTTCTATATATTTTATATTAATTCTAAATTTTTAAAGAAAAATAATTTATTTTAAAATTTTTATATTAATTCTCAATTATTTATGTTTCTTACTCTTTTAATATTTGCTTAAATTTTAAAAAATATTGTAAGGATAATTATTCTATTCAATTTATTATATATTTTTGCCATTTATATAGATATCAGTTCTGTAAATATCATTTTTTATTTAAAATATTCCCCAAAATTTGCATTTTCAAATTTGTAACTTTTTTAATTACTTTTTTCTTTTTTTATGGCACATATTTCAGTTTAAATTTTATATTATTTCTCTATTTCTTTCTATTGAAATTTGGTTTACTATCATGTTCTAATTAGAAAAAAAAAATTGTATGTGGTTGTTGATACTCTTGCTAACTTCTTTTTGATGAGTGTCAGTTAATTTATATTCTTCAATGAGAAAAAAAATTAATTTCCCTATCTTCCTCTCTCAATTTAATTTAGATGATTAGTTTTTCCTTGTGAAATGTAATTTAGATTAACTTTGCAGTATGTAAATATTACTGTTGAGTTTTCAGAGGAGGAAGTCCTCGCCATGCCTCATACCCACATTGCATCCCAATTTTTCATGGATTATGCAGAAGCAATGACCATTCTATTTGGTCACACTTTTGCATCCTCTTCAGGTTCCTTGATGTGGATCTCGAATCTGACAACCTCACGATCATACATGCAATTAACAATGCACAAGCACTCTTGGGAATTTTGCTAATGAAAATTCTATGCTTAGTTACCAACCTATACTCGTTTATGCATACCAAACGAAATGCAAACAGTGTACCACATGAAGCTGGTCAGTATGCCAAAATTTGTCTTAGTAGAATTTTTCTTAGAAGACTTTCCTATATTGATTGTGCAATCAATGATGTAATATCCTGATTTTTACATCAATGAAAATTTCTCATTTTTAAAGAATGCTAATGTTGATTTATGTGCCAAAAAATTGTTAATGGTGAACCAATAATTATTTTTTAATTATAGTAATATTTTTGTTTTGAGGATTCTCCACATTCAAGGAGTTACTTTAGATGCTATAAAGCATTGGACGTAGACCTGGTAATCAAATTATGGTTTTGTGGATGGATGAGGAAATTCCAATATAACAAGAAGTTTTTTTTTATTTTAAATATTTTAGATAAATAAAACTTGGTTGGAAGGTTTTCTAACGGGCATCTGACGAGGTAAAACTACAAAGAAAAATTTTATAAGGTTAAAACATAAATACTATTTAAGTTTTTTAAGATATTAAAATTATTTTCTTAATTTTTAGATACGAAAAGATAATACTTAAATAATCTAATAACTTCTTGCCACCTAGGGTTTGTAAGCTTACACCCAAAACATGGGGTTGTACACTAGAAGCCACCTTATTTTGGGATTCCCGATCCCAAAATTGCCACCGACAGCATAGGCTATTCCACCTGAAACCACAATACTCATCTGACATGTCTGTCTGTACGCAAAAAGAGGTTGGCTGTACCTGAACTCTTTTCCCGCTCTGAAGAGAGCAGCTCGCAAGCATCCGTCGTCCTGCTCCATCAGGAAAGATGGAGAGGTGTCGTTTTGCACTGTGATAGGGGTTCGGTTGTGTGTGTATTTACATTTGCAAATGTCTAGTTCGGGCCAACTTCTTTCAGACCAAGTTTTCTCCTTGTGGGTTAAAAGGCCCCGAAGGGTCGTTTTGGGTTTCCAGGCTTGGGTTCTGCAAAAGGTAACCTATCTATGTTGGGTTGGGGTTTCTGGTGGAGTAAAATTAAACACAACGCAAGGCAGAGTAAGATGAACACAAAAGCCAAAGAAGCAGCGGACCATTCCCCATGGTTCGCGGGTTTTGTTCTTCACCAGCCGATGGGTGAGGATGTGCGTCCACAATTTGACTGACGTGGATAGTTAACTTCCGCTGTTATGCAAAAGGCAGAAGCAGAATACTGAATGATAAAAAAAAGCCGAGTACAGAGGCATTGAAAAGTGTCCACTTGGGGCTTATGTTCTTCGCCAGCTGCTTCTGATGGGTAGGATTAATATTATTATGATGCTAAACCCATCTCCTTCAAGATCCCTTCTTTCCTCGCTCTTAGCCTTCACCTTCACCAGTAAGTCTTCTGCCTCCTGTCTCCGTGCTTACAGTAATTCCACCAATGGCAATAGCAGTGGCAGTGCCAGTAGACACAAACCCAAATCCAAACCCACTTATGCTAGTCTAGATGATGCTCTGTCTTCCTTCCATAGGATGCTTCATAAGAATCCTTTGCCTTCGATTGTACAATTCAATCAATTGTTGTCTTCTATAGTCCGAATGGGACATTATGAGACGGTGATCTCATTGGCCAAACAAATGGAATTGCGATGTCTACACTCTCTCCATTTTGACCAATTGCTTTTGCCATTCGGGTCGAGTGGATTTGGGTTTCTCTGCTTTTGGCAAAATCATTAAACTGGGTTTGCAGCCTGATGTTGTTATGTTTACCACCTTGATTAATGGGCTTTGCAAGGCCGATAAAATCGCAGAGGCAGTGGTGTTGTTTGACGAAATGGTTGCCAATGGCTGCTAGCCCAATGTAAACACTTATACTACTATAGTACATGGCATGTGCAAGATTGGGAAAACCAATGTGGCTGTTGGTTTGCTACGAAGAATGGAAGAGGTAGGTTGCCATCCAAATGTACTGACCTACAGCACGGTCATAGATGGCCTCTGCAAGAATGGGCAAGTTGCTGAGGCTTTGGATCTCTTCTCCAAAATGACAAACAAAGGAATTTCACCGACCGTTGTCACTTACACCTCCTTGATTCAAGGCCTTTGCAATTCCAGGCAATGGAAACAAGCTTCTACTTTGCTCTCTAAAATGTTGGCTTTGAATATTGCCCCTACAGTCTTCACCTTCAGTATATTGGTTGATGCTCTTTGCAAAGACGGCTTGGCTCCAGAGGCACATGCTTTGCTCGAAACAATGGCTCAGTGGGGTATACAGCCTGATGTCATCATGTACGATTCACTGATGGATGGATATTGTTTACGGAAGGAAATGGATAAAGCTAGACAAGTGTTTGATTTTATGATGGAAAAAGATTGCAGACTAGATGTTTATAGTTACAGCATGTTGATTAACGGACTCTACAAGATACGTAAGGTAGATGAGGCTAAACAGCTTTTTGATGAAATGTCTGATAAAGGTTTGGTTCCCGACGTAGTTACTTGCACTACTCTCTTAGGTGGCTTATCACAAAAGATCCAAAAGGCTTCTCAGGCTAAGTCAGAGTACATATATTGACAAGGTGCTAAAGAGGTTTAGCATGCAAGATTCCAAGAAAGAATTCTTGCCCTTGTCACATGGCGTAGCTCTCTCAAAGAATCAATGTCCTAGTACGACTAAGGAGAGAGAGCAGATGAGTAAGATTCCTTATGCTTCTGCAATAGGATCTATCATGTATTCCATGCTATGTACTCGACCGGATGTCGCTTATGCTTTGAGTGTCACAAGAAGATACCAAGCTGATCCCGGTGAGAGTCACTGGATAGCAGTTAAGAACATCCTTAAGTACTTGAGAAGGAATAAGGATGCATTCCTGGTTTACGGAAGCGTGGATGAGCTTGTTGTAAAGGGTTACACTGATGCTAGCTTCCAAACTGATAGGGATGATTTTAGATCGCAGTCAGGTTATGTGTTTTGTCTTGAAGGTGGTGTTGTATGCTAGAAGAGTTCAAAGCATGAGACAGTTGCCGATTCTACAACCGAGGCTGAGTATATTGCTGCCTCAGATGTAGCGAAAGAGGTTGTTTGGATCAAGAAGTTCGTAATTGAACTTGGGGTAGTTCCGAGCAATGAGAGTCTGATTGAGCTCTATTGTGATAACAATGGGACAATCGCTCAGGCTCAGGAACCTAGATACCACCAGAGATCCAAACATATTCTCCGACGCTATCATCTTATTAGAGAGATCATAGATATAGGCGATGTTAGACTGTGCAGAGTTCCATCTGAGAACAATGTAGCAGATCTGTTGACTAAGCCACTCACACAACAGAAGCATGATGGTCATGCTGCGTCCATTGGTATTAGATACATGTATGATTGGCTTTAGTGCAAGTGGGAGATTGTTAGTGTAATATGCCCAAAAGCCAATCAATGGATGTTTATTTGTAATCATTTTTACACATTAAGGTTATTCCAATAAATATCGTTTATGAGATAAACGCTTGCACATATTTAGAACCCTAGAATATTTATATATTCTTCAATGTCCCTAGTCGATTATTATTATGGATGGGTTGTAATAATAAATTAAGACTAGTGTATGTTGAGAATTATATGAGATATGAATTCTACATACGGGTACAAGTTAGAGAACTTGTGGACTGGACCGACCCACATAAGAACGCTACATGGAACGTTATATGATTGTCATTAGCGGTTCTTATATGTTTTGTACTTAGACCTGTGATCATCAAGGTTCCCAACATATGAGTCGTATACTTTGATATTACTCTTGGCTATTTCGTAAATGAGTAGACTTAGTGTAATCATTGGGTATATGATAAATGTGTAGTGGGTTTTGTATGATCCAGAGGGGATTCGTCCAGCCCATATAACGGGTATATTATCGGATGGTTTCTTGATAGAGTTGAACCGGAAATGCATGGCCATGCTCGGATTATGATATGGTGATATCATAGGTATCCGTTTTACGCGGTTAACTCGAGGATCAAGAAACCGAGATTGAATGTATGCGAGATTGACATATTCCATGTCTCGTGTTTAATCTTGATGATGGGACGATGACATGTTTCCGAGGCATATTGAATCAGTACTGATCTTGTCGTTCGGATAGCAATGATGTGTTGCTAGACGCCGCTCTTTGCTTATAATTGTAAAATGAGATATTACAATTATTGCCGAACATTACAAGTGCCTACAGGGTCACACACATAGAATCGTTGATTCGAGCAGGTGGTTGAACCGTGGTTGGACCATGGTTCGATCGGTGTGGTTGGACCATGGTTGGACCAGGGTCGTTTTGGGCTGGTTTAGTTCAGTTATTGACAGAATTATTGGACCAAACTAGTGCTGTGATGAGTGTTTGTACATTAGTGGAGACATGGTTATGTGGAGACATAATCATAAAAGATAATGGGCCAATATGTTGGCCATTATCCCATTGTCTCTTAGTACTAATTGGGGGTAGAGTAATCAGATTACTCTTGACACTTCTCACTCTCTCTTGTATTTTGAATTCTGGGTTTTTCAGAGCAAGAAACACACACACTTCTTCCTCTCTTCTTTGTGAAAGAAAGAGATACCATAAACACCACATATAGCTCCTGGAAATCCGTAGCTAGCACTACGGTTCGGGAGTGCTCGAGGGTTGGAAATCGTGAGACGATTCTGGCTTTTGATTAACGGTTCGTGTGGATACCGTAGAGGAGCAGGATATACTTCTGGCTCTAGCTGATTCGGTTCATCAGTTGGGTGAAAGACCTCAACCGTTTCAGGTATGTTCGTTTTTGTTATTCGGTTTAGCTACCCTTCACTTGGATCCTCCATGTGTATCCGGTTTTTCCGCTGCGTATGTTATTGCATTTGATTGTAAATTTGCATGCCCGAATACTTACAGTGGTAGCGGAGCCTCTTGTGAAGTTCTAAACCGAATTATGTGTTCATATGTTATATGTGATATAGTATGAACGTGCTAGTATTTGTGATATGCTGAATTCATTTCTATATGTGATGTGCTAAATGAGTTATTGAACATGTTGATGTTGTGTTTTTGTTAAAAATGTTTTAACAACAAGCACTTGATTGGTATGAGATATCAATCAAGATGTTCATGGCAGTAAGTCGAAGAGTTCGACTAAGAAAAATCGAGTGTCGGTTTTTGTATAGAACGATTGTCGTTCTAGTACAGCTAGGCCATAACATCGATGTTGGTGAGACCAACATCGATGTTGGTATGAAGTTTAGCCTTGGCCGAACCTTCACAACTTCGATGTTCTTTGACCAACATCGATGTTCTGATGAAGTTTAGCCTCGGTCGAACGTTCACAGCATCGATGTTGTGTGACCAACATCGATGTTCTCACGCAAAACTTTCAAATACATCGACGTTTAAGAGTTAAACATCGATGTTATTTGAGCTCGGCCAAATTGGTTTGAAGTTCCAAAACTCTCATAACATCGATGTTCAAGATTCCAACATCGATGTTCTTGAGTTCCACAAGTTCAAACATCGATGTTTAAAGTTCCAACATCGATGTTAAAATGCTACTGCCAAAATTTTGAACTTTCGGAATTCTCAAAACATCGATGTTGAAAAGTTGAACATCGATGTTATTGAGCTACTGCCAAATAGTTTGGAGTTCAAGTTACTCAAAACATCGATGTTGAAGTGTTGAACATCGATGTTCTTGAGCCTCGGCCAAGTGGTTGGCGAGAATCAGATTCTCACAACATCGATGTTCATTGTTATACATCGATGTTCACTTGTAATTTTGGTTTCAAAATTTACAAACATCATTATATGATTCATCAAGAACATACATGTAATGTATTGGAAAAATATGTTGATGAAAAATATTAAGTTCCTCTTGTGTTGCCTTCCATGATAAGCACTCATCATTGCTTAGATCAACACTTGGTAGGTTTTGCCAAAGCAAGGTGCCAATGTTTATCCTAGCAAGGTGCGATGCGATAATTGTAATATCGGAACTGCTTATTATGGTGTTGAACTTAACTAGGTCATCTTAATAAGATTAAGGACTTAGAGGCAAGGAGTTGAGCTAAGTCTATGAGATAGACAAGAACAAGTGTTGTTCACTCAACTATCCAAGAGTTACATGAGATGTAATTGACAAGAGTTGTCTACCTAAATAACTATTAAGTAAGCGATCAACCAAAGCTGACTTATCTAGTAGTGAAATATGGATCTTGGCCTACTTATATGATTGTCTTGATTTATATAGTAGGAGCATCATTTAATAGAATTTCTTGTTAAATGATTTTGTATGTATGACTCTTATTTGTGTGAGTTGATCATTGTTGAAGAATTTCCATGGCACAAAACACTAGGACAATGTCACTGCGATCTGTCCTTGAGAAGGAAAAGTTGAATGGGAATAACTTCCTAAAATGGTATCGCAACTTGAGGATAGTCCTCAAACAAGAAAAGAAATTGTATGTCCTCGAAGGGCCTGTTCCGAATGAACCGGCGCCTAGTGCTCCAAGGGCAGAAAGGGATTCTTACAAGAAGCTGCTTGATGATGCATTAGATGCAGCATGCCTTATGCTTGTTAACATGGACTCTGAGCTTCAGAAGCAACATGAGAACTTGGGTGCATTCGATATGATCAAACATCTAAAAATGCTTTTTGAAGAGCAAGCTAGGCATGAGAGGTATGAGACCTCTAAGGCATTGTTCCAATGCAAGATGGCTGAGTCATCACCCGTGAGACCTCATGTGCTCAAAATGATTGGATACATTGAGAGCCTTGAGGGTCTTGGTTTTTCTTTGCAGAAGGAGTTGGTTGTTGATCTAGTCCTGCAATCGATGCCGGATAGTTACAGCCAATTTGTCATAAACTTCAATTTGAATCATCTTGACAAATCATTGTCTGAGTTGCTTAACATGTTGGGAACAGCTGAGCAACAAATGAGGGCAAACAAATCCAACAATATGATGATTGGAAAAGGCAAAGAAAAGGGTAAAGCAAAGTTTAACAAGAAGAAGAAATGTGCCAAAAAGTTTGGTGCATGTGCATCTTCTTGTGATCATGTGCTGAAACCCAAGGGTGGTATTACAAAGGAAGGACATTGTTTCCATTGCAATAAACCGGGCCATTGGAAGCGAAACTGCCCTGTTTACCTTGAAGAGGTGAAGAAGCACAAGGGAAGTAAGACTTCCACTTCAGGTATCTTCGTTATAGAAGCTAATATCTTTATCTCTGCATCATGGGTATTAGATACCGGGTGTGGTTCTCACATTTGTGTAAATGTGCAGGAACTGAGAAAGATTAGGAGATTGGCAAAGGGTGAGATAGACCTGCGCATGGGAAATGGAGCAAGAGTTGCTGCATTAGCCGTAGGAACTTACTATCTTACCTTACGGAGTGGTTTGGTTTTAGAACTGGACAATTGTTATTATGTACCGACCATAAGTAGGAATTTGATTTCTGTGTCTTGTCTTGACAAGAAAGATTTTTTATTTGTAATAAAGGACAATAGTTGTTCTATTTATTTCAATGATGTTTATTATGGTGGTGTGTATTTAAGCAATGGTTTGTATGTTCTTAACCTAGAAACCGTAATCTATAACGTTAATACGAAGAAGGTTAGAATGAACGATTCTAATGAAACCAATCTTTGGCATTGTCGATTGGGCCATATAAACGAGACTCGTATATCTAAACTCCATAAAGATGGACTTCTAGACTTATTTGATTTTGAATCATTTTAGACATGTGAGTCATGTTTGTTAGGCAAGATGACGAAGGCTCCTTTTACCGGTAAAGGTGAAAGAGCTTCGGACTTGTTAGATCTTATACATAGTGATGTATGTGGATCGATGTCGACACAAGTTAGAGGTGGATTTCAATACTTCATTACATTTACTGACGATTTCAGTAGGTATGGCTATGTGTATCTAATGAGACACAAGTCAGAATCCATTGAAAAGTTCAAAGAATTCAAGAATGAAGTACAGAATCAACTCGGCAAGTGCATTAAAATGCTTCGATCAGATCGAGGAGGTGAATACTTAGGCCGAGAATTTCTTGATCATCTAAAGGAGTGTGGTATAGTATCACAGCCCATTCCACCGGGTACGCCTCAATGGAATGGTGTATCCGAAAGGAGGAATAGAATCTTGTTAGACATGGTTCGTTCGATGATGAGTCAAACTGACCTTCCTTCTTCATTTTGGGGACATGCATTATTGAGTGTTGCATTTAAACTTAACCGTGTTCCATCTAAATCCGTCGAAAAGACACCATATGAGATATGGACTGGGAGGCGTCCCAACTTTTCTTTTATGAGAATTTGGGGTTGTGAGGCTTACGTGAGACGTGAAGCATCAGATAAACTCGGCCCTAAATCCGACAAGTGCCTCTTTGTAGGATACCCTAAGGAAACTAAAGGGTATTATTTCTACAATCCCACCGAGCACAAAGTGTTTGTTGCTCGGACTGCTATTTTTCTAGAAAGAGAATTTATTTCTAGAAGAATCAGTGGGAGGAAAATAGAACTCGAAGAAGTTCGAGACATTGAGGCTGAGATGGAACAAGGACAGGAGCCACAAGATGTTGTGGATGAGAATCCTGTGCCTGTAACACATGGACCGCGTAGATCGGGTAGGACTCGGTACGAGCCTGAGAGATATGGATTTCTCATGACTCATACTGGGGGCGTGATGCTCATAGAAGAGGATGAGCCCACTTCCTACCAGCAGGCCATCACGGGTCCGGACTCTATGAAGTGGCTGGAAGCTATGAATTCGGAAATGGAATCCATGTATTAAAACAAGGTATGGAACTTGGTTGATCCACCTGGAGGGGTAAAACCCACAGGGTGCAAGTGGGTCTTTAAGAAAAAGACCTACATGGATGGTAATGTGATTACCTATAAAGGGAGATTGGTGCGCGAATGGTTTCAAGCAAGTTCATGGTATTGACTATGATGAAACTTTCTCACCAGTTGCCATGGTTAAAATCCATCCGGATTCTATTGGCTATAGCGGCATACTATGATTATGAGAAATGGAAAATGGATGTCAAAATCGCTTTCCTTAACGGAATTCTTTTAGAGGATGTGTACATGACACAACCTGAAGGTTTTGTCGATCCAGAGAATGCCAATATGGTATGCAAGTTGCAGAGATCCATTTATGGATTGAAGCAAGCTTCTAGGAGTTGGAATCTTCGTTTTAATGAAGTGATCAAAGAGTTCGGTTTCATTAAGAATGAAGATGAACCATGTGTTTACAAGAAGGTTAGTGGGAGCATTATTGTTTTCTTGTTGTTGTATGTTGACGGCATCCTACTCATTGGGAATGACATTCCGACACTACAGTCTGTAAAGGCTTGGTTAGGGAAGAATTTCTCAATGAAGGACTTAGGAGAAGCAGCCTATGTGTTAGCTATAAAGATCTATAGAGATAGATCCAAAAGGCTTCTTGGGCTAAGTCAGAGTACATATACTGACAAGGTGCTAAAGAGGTTTAGCATGCAAGATTCCAAGAAAGAATTCTTACCCTTGTCACATGGCGTAGCTCTCTCAAAGAATCAATGTCCTAGTACGACTAAGGAGAGAGAGCAGATGAGTAAGATTCCTTATGCTTCTGCAATAGGATCTATCATGTATGCCATGCTATGTACTCGACCGGATGTCGCTTATGCTTTGAGTGTCACAAGCAGATACCAAGCTGATCCCGGTGAGAGTCACTGGACAGCAGTTAAGAACATCCTTAAGTACTTGAGAAGGACTAAGGACGCATTCCTGGTTTACGGAAGTGTGGATGAGCTTGTTGTAAAGGGTTCAACAGATGCTAGCTTCCAAACTGATAGGGATGATTTTAGATCGCAGTCAGGTTATGTGTTTTGTCTTAGAGGTGGTGCGGTATGCTGGAAGAGTTCAAAGCAGGAGACAGTTGCCGATTCTACAACCGAGGCTGAGTATATTGTTACCTCAGATGCAGCGAAAGAGGCTGTTTGGATCAAGAAGTTCGTAACTGAACTTGGGGTAGTTCAGAGCATTGAGAGTCCGATTGAGCTCTATTGTGATAACAATGGGACAATCGCACAGGCTCAGGAACCTAGATACCACCAGAGATCCAAACATATTCTCCGACGCTATCATCTTATTAGAGAGGTCATAGATAGAGGCGATGTCAGACTGTGCAGAGTTCCATCTGAGAACAATGTATCAGATCCGTTGACTAAGCCACTCACACAACAGAAGCATGATGGTCATGCTGCGTCCATTGGTATTAGATACATGTATGATTGGCTTTAGTGCAAGTGGGAGATTGTTAGTGTAATATGCCCAAAAGCCAATCAATGGATGTTTATTTGTAATGATGTATACACATTAAGGTTATTCCAATAAATATCGTTTATGAGATAAACGCTTGCACATATTTATAACCCTAGAATATTTATATATTCTTAAATGTCCCTAGTCGATTATTATTATGGATGGGTTGTAATAATAAAATAAGACTAACGTATGTTAAGAATTATATGAGATATAAATTCTACATACGGGTACAAGTTAGAGAACTTGTCGACTGGACCGACCCACATAAGAACGCTACATGGAACATTATATGATTGTCATTAGCGGTTCTTATACACATTGTCCTTAGACCTGTGAACATCAAGGTTTCCAACATATGAGTCGTATACTTTGATATTACTCTTGGTTATTTCGTAAATGAGTAGACTTAGTGTAATCATTGGGTATATGATAAATGTATAGTGGGTTTTGTATGATCCAGAGGGGATTCGTCCAACCCATATAACGGGTATATTATCGGATGGTTTCTTGATAGAGTTGAACCGGAAATGCATGGCCATGCTCGGATTATGATATGGTGACATCATAGGTATCCGTTTTACGCGGTTAACTCGAGGATCAAGAAACCGAGATTGAACATATGCGAGATTGAGATATTTCATGTCTCGTGTTTAATCTTGATAATGGGACGAAGGGACGATGACATGTTTCCGAGGCATATTGAATCAGTACTGATCTTGTCGTTCGGGTAGCAATGATGTGTTGCTAGACGCCGCTCTTTGCTTATAATTGTAAAATGAGATTTTACAATTTTTGTCGAACATTACAAGTGCCTACAGGGTCATACACATAGAATCGTTGATTCGAGCAGGCGGTTGAACCGTGGTTGGATCATGGTTCGATCGGTGTGGTTGGACCGTGGTTGACCAGGGTCGTTTTGGGCTGGTTTGGTTCAGTTATTGACAAAATTATTGGACCAAACTAGTGCTGTGATGAGTGTTTATACATTAGTGGAGACATGGTTATGTGGAGACATAATCATAAAAGATAATGGGCTAATATGTTGGCCATTATCCCATTGTCTCTTAGCACTAATTGGGGGTAGAGTAATCAGATTACTCTTGACCCTTCTCACTCTCTCTTGTATTCTGAATTCTGGGTTTTTCAGAGCAAGAAACACCCACACACTTCTTCCTCTCTTTTTTGTGAAAGAAAGAGATACCATAAACACCACATATAGCTCCCGGAAATCCGTAGCTAGCACTACGGTTCGGGAGTGCTCGGGGGTTGGAAATCGTGAGACGATTCCGGCTTTTTATTGACGGTTCGTGTGGATACCGTAGAGGAGCAGGATATCCTTCCGGCTCTAACTGATTCGATTCATCAGTTGGGTGAAAGACCTCAACCGTTTCAGGTATGTTCGTTTTTGTTATTCGGTTTAGCTACCATTCACTTGGATCCTCCATGTGTATCCGGTTTTTCCGCTGCGTATGTTATTGCATTTGATTGTCAATTTATATGCCCGGATACTTACAAACCCAAAGAGTGACTCACTCTCTGTGGATACAATTAAGCCCAAAGATATCCCAAAGGTACAAAACTCAAGAAGAAAGAATTAAACCCCTCAACAAATTCAATAATCAAGCTTTAATCTCTCAATGGTATAAGCACTTAAGGAAGCTTCAAGAGGATATGAGATGGAATTGTAATGGCTTGCCTTAAACCTAATTTGATGAAGATAGAGGCTTTTTATACAAGCCTATTCTAGAATAAATGAAAAAAGCTCCTTTAATTCGAATCAAATAAATATTGGAGGTGGTTCTAGATGCTATAACAAAACTTCACAAAAAAATATCTCGAGAAATTTCTGAAGATCGAATATGTGTGAAAATAAAGTCGGGGAATCGTTAAATTGGCTCCGGATTTCGGTTGCTATGCCTTCGAAATCGATTTCGTATGAACAAGAAGACCGGCGATTTTGCTTGACAATTCATAATCCAATTCATTTTTCCCAAATCTTTGTGGTTGCTTTTTCCAATAAACGTTGGTTAGGGTATAACTCGAAATAGAGTCCGACTATTTTAAATGACTTTCTTTCACGGATTATGGGATCTAGAGGCTCATATATGGAACGTTTCGAAAGAATACCTGGGACAATTCATTTTTTTTCATTTTTTTTCTTTTATCAAAATAGAAGTCAAGATTCAAAAAACAACTATCTAACCCTAATATCCTTGGTACTGTCCCTGCTGAGAAAGATCCGGATTTCGCAGTATTCTTCATGTCTCAACCACCCGGTCGATACTCATTTTTCTTCTCATGTGTGCAGGTTTGATTTAAAAAAGAAAAAAATTAACAGCAGACTTCTGATATTCAAAAACCCGTAAAGCGTGTCTAACGGTCACAATATTTGACGGCCAATCCACTTGTGTTTTCTGGAAAATTTTTGTGTGACCAGACATACATAATTTTCCTTGCACCTCTTTTTGCAAAAGGACGTGGTACCTCTTTGTGGCTCCTTGTTGCGACTTTTGTCAAGACTCCTTGATCTACTGCAGGTGCTTCTAAGCCTTACTTCTTCTAGAGACTCCCATTGGAGAAGAGGACAACCCAACGACTCCATGGTTTCTGAATAAAAGGCTTAATAAGACATCCACCTCCAAGCTCCTTAGCCTTTTACTTTTGTCTTGAGCTTTGTAAGAAGACAAAGCAACATTCATCAGCTTCCCTTCACATCCCAACGGCTAGATATCTATTTGACAAAAAAAAAAAAAAAAGACAAGACAAAGGAGAGGAAAACAAGTTGAAGAAGTGCCAAAGACTAAAGAGCACGCATGGTTCATCAAAAAAAAAAAAAAAAAGAGCACACATGGTACAGATATTTTGGAGAAGAGGATAAGCTCTCAAGTGCACTGCCCTTTTTATTCAATGAGCCAAAAATCTCATGCTTTTAAAATGAAACACACCGTTTCATATAACGTGTGTAAAATAGAATTCGTGGGCTGAAAAAGAAAATGGGCTGTGTAGAGGAATAATATGGACTGCATGACTTTAGAAAATATTATTTTATATCATAAGCCCAAAGACCATTCTAAGATTAAGACACATCAAAAAATCTATTAGCCCAACAAATATACCATAATATAAAAAAGTTTTATTACTGGTATGCTTTATTATTAAACCTGAAAAAAAAAATTATTATTTAATATTCATGAGATGTTAACCCAAAATCAACCCTGCTCTATCCGAACGACCCAAATCCTTATATTAATGATATGTTTTACTTTATTATTAATCAAAAAATTTAATTTATATTAATCTTATTTATATTTATTTATTTTTCTATCCATCTCTTTCACAAAGAAAGAGGAAGAAATGACGCAGAGGAGACAATGGCCGGAACAACCGCCACGGGCTGCTGCGGCCATGAGGCCTGCTTGCACCGGCCGGAGCACACAGCAGCGACGAAGCCTACCTCGCTCCAACAGGCGCAGCTTCAACAATGACAGTACGTTACTAACAATAGGCTAGTAGTCAATTTTAAAAAATCGTAAATACTCCTATAATGGATATCTAAAATAGTTAAACTAACAGATATCAATATAAAAATTTTACTGAATAATAATATTTATAAAACATACATTGATGTTACCCCCTGCTTTAATTATAAGCCTAAGTCATTTTTTAATTTCACACTTAACAATAATTCTTGAGAGACCTTTTTTTTCTTTTTTTATGAACTGTATTGTATGAGAGAAAATGGCGAAAATAAGAAAATAAAGTCAATACTAAGACTTAATCCCTGGTTCAAATCATTATAATGCATTCAGCTATCCACCAAGCTAACTAGCAATTTTGAAGAATTATTACCATAAATAATTAAAAACGGATTCTAGGGCGGGCCTGGGCCCTTGCTCCCCCTATATCCGCCCCTGCTTTCCTTCTATCAATAATAATAACACATCGATGTTGATTGAAGGAAAATGAAGAAGAAAGCTAGTTCCATACAAAATTTCCTCTTTTATTTCCAGTCGTCCACTTCTGAGGAGAATGAAGAGGAGGAAGAAAGAAGTGGTAGGCCACCGTTGTGCCCTGATTTGTGGGTATTACTGCCTACCAAGCTTGGGAAGTTAAGCTTAGCTTTGGCACCACGCATCTTGAAAGCAGCTAAATCATAAGCCAGAGCTGCTCCCTCTGGACCTGGAGTGTCATACGTCCCCAGCCAAATCCTCGAACCTTTCTTCTTCGGGTTCCTAATCTCCGCCGCAAATGTCCCGTATGGTCTCTGCCAATCGCCTCCTGCCTTCATTTTAGAACTTCAAAAGGGTCTTTGTTTTGAATAATTCCAAAGGTTACCATTGCTTCTCTTCCAGATCTGCATCTATTGTTCATCTTCAATACCAAAAGTAGCATTTCCATTGCGCAAAAATCTTGTTTTAATATGGAAAAAAGTTGTATTTTTATCTCCCAAAGCCAAACCGTCAACGATAGACTTTTGACTCCAATAATGTTCTTTCTTTAGACATGTTATAAATCTTTTGTTTAATGAAGAAAAATGGAGAAGAAAGGAATAAGAAATGGAGAAGGAGAGGAAGAACACAAATATTTAATTTGGGGGGGGGGGGGGGGGGGGGGGGGGGGGGGAGCTGGTAGGTAGGTGTACACGTGGAGCACATGACATTCATTCTTTTATAACACTTCCCCTTGAATGTCATTGTGTATTGGGTAGAATACGCTTAGGAAGAACTGCCTCATTAAAAACCTTATCAAGAAAAACCCAGTGGGATAAAAACTTGGTGAAGGAAAAAAGAGTACAATGCGTATTCTACTCCTCCTCATTTTGGCCTCTCTTAATTTCTTGATGTCGTTGTATGCCAATCATCCTTGCTGGTGACGTATGCTTTGTCCGATCACTTTTCATAAATCACTACTTTAATTGGACAATGTAGGCACCATTATCTTCAAATTTTGTTGTTGGTGTATCTTTCTCGCCATCTTGCTTCTGTGGTCTGATGATATAGCAATTTCATATGTAAAGTTGTAGCAGATGTCCGTCTATACTTTATGTGGATCAAATAAAGGACCTGCATCTACAAAAACCCACTATATTTTCTTCGGGCTTACAGGGTTAATATAATGCCTCATCTTACTATATCCCGAAGATAAGAGCATAGCCATATCTTGCCAATAGGCTTATGGCAAAAACTACAAGCTCCACGTTACTAGTACTTTGACAGGGTACTCCAGGACCAATCTAATTCTTTCATGATATTTTTCATCTTAAATTATTTCTTAAAATATTGCACGGCATTTGAAAGCTTCTTCAGGAGTTCCAATAATGTTTAAAACACAATCATAAACATAAGCAACAGTTATAGTACATGCGAATACATAAAACATATATGCAAGAATAATCATACTTCACATAATCATATTTAGTTTAAAACATATAAAGATTAATTTTAACAATATATTCCTGGGAATTAGTTGCTTCAAGCAACTTGAATCCTTCAGGGATTCTCATGCATATGTCATGACTTATGGATCCGTAAAAATAGGCTGTAATAGCATCCATTTGATGCATATCAAAAATAATTGCATCCACCACAGGGGAGTATATCTCCTCACAATTAATACCAAATCATTTGGATAAAACCTTGTGCGATAAGCCGTGCTTTGTATTTCTCTATTATAATTTCCTTTTCGCACAAATACCCAATTTTCAATCGACTGGTTCTACACCATCAGGACTACAGGTCCAGAAAATTTCTCGCTTCACAAGCGAGTCTAACACAGCCTTATGTCTTCTCTATTTTGGCCAATCATACTGCTCCTACATTCACCAATGTAAGTTCATGATCCTCATTTTATTTAGCGCTATATTATAAACAAATATTCCGTCGACGGTTATTTCACATCGGTTCCCTCTTATTCTTGACACTATAATTGAGGTCTCATCATACTCATTTATTTTAAGTACCTGAGTTACTTCTGGAACTTTATCAATTGTGTCAGAAAATCTCTTCTGGAGGATTTTCCTCTTCTTGAGGACTTTTAATATGAACCTCTACTGTAGGTCTTATTTTCTTACTGGGCCATTTTATCTCTTTGCTCCTTTTTCTCTATCGAGAATTTTGTTTTCTTTTGGAACCGAGTATATTCTACGCTTCTGGCGTACTTTAGATTCATTTGCATACTATATTTGTTCTTTCGGAACATCAATTTGAACAGGAACATTTGCAACTGGTATATAAGATTTGGTCACTTTATGTGTCTGAAAATTTCATATCAATTTTTCTGCAAATGAATCATCTTTTGAACTTCAGATTCATACTAATTTATTTGAGGATCAATAACTATATATTGATAATATCTTTTAATAATATCTTGATCCAGCTGCTAACTTTCTCCCCCTGATGTTGGGTAAACTCTATCGTCAAATTAACAAATCTCCAATCGTTAGTCAATGGTTTCAATTACTTTGTAATTGATGGAGATTTTTTTTTTTATACCCAACATCTATTCCCAACCTTCTTTAAGGACCATCTTTACTATGCTGTGGTGGAGCATTATATACTGCAAAACCAACGGTCCGAAGATGGGAGTTACTAGGTTCGTGACCATGAACGAATTAAATGGGGAGACCTTATGATAACTTGTTGGCTTGATGCACACAAGTGTTGCTGCATATAAAATACCATTTTCGCAAACAGTAATATTTCATTAACAGTGGTCCTGCAATCAATTGTCAATATTCCCCCAGATCTATTTGGATTTATTTCCAATGATATACATTTATCTATTGAAGAAATATACCAACATTATCTAGACATATAGTCTAATAACATATGTAGGGATATGTACCCGCAAGTGGCTTAATCATTAAAATAAGTGCGCACAATGCCAACTTGCGTCACACAATAGACCATCTAGTCGATGCATCGTAAAATTTACCTAGATGGTCAACACGGCGGATTTATTAGTCCGCGTACATGTCCCTGAATTATTTCCAAACTTGCTGGTGATTCTAGGCCAATCTCATCTTAGGAAGGCCGTATAATTAATTTCACAGCAAACAAACACGTGGAAATTTATTGATTGTAAAACTTCTGGTTTTTCAATGGATGACCAAATATATTTCGTGCATCATTATTGACCTGGGATGGCCCAACCGGTCATGCCAAATAATAAGTCCATGTACCAACTTCAAGTTGGTGCCAGTTTCAGGCTGCTATTTATGTGCCAGCTTCAAGCTGGATATGATAACTTAGGAAAATTATTTACCAGCTTTTGGCTGGTGCATAGAAGCTATAAATCACATATCTATCTGCCAACTTCTAGTTGGTCTCAGCTTCGGGCTGTGCAAACTGTGTATTTAAACACTTAAAATTGCTAGCTTCAGGCCAGTGTATTCCAGCTTCTGGCTGGATATGGTAAGTTTTAGTTACTCAATTGCTAGCTTCAGGTTGCAATACGTGTGTCAGTTTTAGGCTTATTTCTACCACTCATGTCGAAAAAGATCAGAATTATTGAGCAATAATTAATGTAGTGGCATGCCTTTTTCAAAAGCAAATCCTTTTGGATCTTTCTAGGGGTCCATGTTTGGAAAAACTGACACCTTGCTGTCTAGTCTCAGACTATAAGAAGGGGAGGAAAAAAATGTGTAGGTGTAGAAAAACACAAAGAAATAAAACATGCCTTCCCCAGCTATTGTCTTCTTTGTTGAGGGTGCCTCACTAGGAAGAAGGAATAGACTACCTTATAGTATGGTGAATAAACAGCAAGAGGAATTACCGAGTGACCTCGCAAGAGTCCCTCGTTTAGTTTTTGTTGATGAACTATATTCATCTAGGTTCTTTGTAACTCCTATGGAAGAAACATTTTTCCTAGAGGACCAAAGCAATCTAAGGGCTTCCATTTATGGCTCGACTAACTCTATTATGTTTTTTCATATCTGATAGACTGCAGGAATTTCAGCTAGAGCCTTCATGTCAAATTTTGAATCAAAGCAGTTATTACCAAGTTTCTATGATGGCTCGGAGTGTCCCGAGGGTGTCTGGGTTACCGCCTTAATGGCCTAAGGTACGACTGTTACTATGGAATTGTAGGGGTGTAGCCAGAAGATCCCAAGATTTTGTGCGTACCTTAAGGGATTTGAAGAATCAGTACAAGCCCAACATGGTACTGATTACTGAGACTTTGTGGCAAGCAGGAGAAAATCATGGTGTAATCCCACTCCGTTTTCCTGCAACGAATCGGTTTGAGATACCTGGAGAAAACAACATGGGTGGTGTATGGTTTTCTTGGAACGACAGCATTAGGGTCAACATTAACTGTGAGGCTCAAAGTTTTAGGGTTAATGTTGTGCCTAACAGATAAATATTCTTCAGAAACATATTCAAACTTATGCTCTTCTGGCGCGTGTTAATCCTTTTCACATTACGAGATTGTACTATCACATGTTATGTGAAATAGTTGACATCCACACATATAACTCTCCCCCTTGGATGTCAATTTGCATTGTCTTCAGGACTAATGCCTGAGGCATTATTCTAGAAATGATTATAAAATGTTGTAAAGTACATAAAATAAAATTAAATAATACTGAACATAAAATAAAATTATTCAATATATATTGGCTTGCACCTTTAGGGTAAGCAAGATAAGAACAGTATCTATCTTTTGATGGTCATACAATATCCACCTTCTGGTGGCCATACAACATCCATCTTCTGGTGGTCATATCTTTCTTCAATTTTCCTCAAAGATCTGCGGGATATTTTGGCAGTAAGACATCCAGTCTTTACTTTATTTTCCTCTTTTTTTTTTTATTACGTCTTCCAAACGATTTGCATTTAAATACATTCAATGCCCATAACAAATTTATTCCGAAAATTCTAAAGGGCCTCCAATTCAAGTTTTGTGATAAATTAAATAAATAAAGACTTAAATAAAATAAATAAACATGGGCCTTTTATTAATTAGCCTAGTAAAATTGAATAAACAAAAATTAAATGCAATGGGCCTTGTACGAGCCCAATAAAAATGTATATTAAAGCAAGAAAATAAATATAATGGACCTTTTCATAGCCCAATAAATAACCGAAAATTAAAGGCAATGGGCTTTTTATGAGCTCATTTGTAATTTAAATGAAAACATAAAATATGCTTACCCGATAAAAGGCGGCTTAGCCAGCCAACAAATGAAACAAGGCGGCTTTCCCGGCCAACAAATGAAACAAGGAGGCTTTGCCAGCCAACAAAGAGCTAAGGCGGCTTAACCGGCCAATATTGAATACTAAATAAAGCATAATAATAGAGGGTATATAATATACGCTTAGTCGATAAATCTTTCAGCAGTAATAAATAACATAATAATATAGAATATATAATATATGCTTACTCGATAATTTTTTTTAGCAGTACTAATATATAATACCAAATTATTATTCAAAAAATATAATTATTTTTATTATATATATATATTTTTACTTATTGATTATTATGATTATTATTATTATTCATTTTTTTTAAAATTTTCAGACTGGCTAAATAGTACCAGTCTGGACCTTGCACAGGGCCAAACCCAGGCCAAACAACAACCCAGGCGCAGCCCACACTTAAGGCCCAGACGACCAGCCCAATCCCCAGCCCGCGACCCAAGTTCCTCCAGCCCATCCACACGCGGGTCAACACCCGACCCGAATACAACCCATCCGGGTCGTCTTCAACCCGTGGCGGGTTTGCTCTCTTGCAACGGCGGGCGTGGCGCGAGGACGGCGACTGGAAGGAGCGATGACAGAGGCACGGTGCAGGAGAGGTGAGTGGCGCGGCGTGAAGGCGGTGGCAGGAGGCGGAGCGGGCAGCTGCTTGTGACGCGACCCGACGAGGAAGACGAACTGCGGCGCGGCGTGAAGGCGGTGGCAGGAGGCGGAGCGGGCAGCTGCTTGTGACGCGACCCGACGAGGAAGATGAACGGCGGCGCTGCTTCTTGCCTCCACGGGGCGACGACGGCGGTGGCAGGGTCCAGCAGCGGAGACAGCGAGGTGGAGGAGAAGAGTGGTGGCGGCAGCAGTGGTGGTTGGTGGTGCTCGGCGTGAGCGAGAGGAAGGAAATGGGTCGGGTTCCGCCGTCGGGTCGTCGAGCCTAGGCGGCACGTCAGGCGGCGAAAATGGGAGGAAAAGGGGCCGTTCAGTCGGCGTCGGCGAGGGGAACACGCCGGAGGTGGCGGTGGCATAAGAGGTGGCTTAGAACTCATACGCGTGGAGGTGGCAAACTGTTCATGGTTTCGCTGTGTTTTTTTTTCTTCTCTTTGCCGGTTTTCTTCATGCTCAGGCAGAGGCATTATCGTGCTGATAACGTGTTATAAATCTTTTGTTTAATGAAGAAANGGGGGAGGGATTTACTTTGACCAGTTAACATTACGTTACTGTAAAAAAAACATTACGCTACAGTATTTAGTTTAGTTCAGCTCGTTGCTAACCAAACGCACAATAGTCCCATCTAATGTACATCATTTTAAATACTATATTGGACAGACAGTTTTCTAATCCGGTCCAGTTCAGTCTAGTCTAATTTGACCTGTCCCTCGAAGCAAATGCACCCTTGCTACCTTTGAGCTTCGAATGCAATTTGAACGTCACTGATCCTTGGCGATCCTTGGACCATGCTTCCTCAACCACTAACTTTGCCTCATTATTAGACGTTCACCCTCTATCAAAATGGAAGAGCTTCAATGTTCGAGGTAAGAGAATCTGTTGTTGATCAGAACCTAATTCATGATCCAAATGGAGGACTTTAGGTGAGTCATAGGCATTTTTTCCAATTCACCTTTGCAAAAAAAAATCTATCAAGTCTCTCCTATATTCCCATCACCATCCCATACGTTGTTCCACAAAAAAGGGGTGGGCGCCCAATGAATTCCAAGTCAATCGAAGTCATTCTGTCACCAAAAAAAAAAATATAAAAAGCTCTAATTTTGTGTTGCTTCGTCGTAAGGATTGCTGCCCTTCTTTTCCTTCTTCATTCTCGGCAAAACCTTCAAATCACCACACAACAAAAGAGCTCCACCAAGATTCCATTGTTCACAAAAAGGAATAAGAAAGAGGTGTTAAGCTCCCAGCCACGGTACGAATAGTACATAGGATGAAAAATTCACTGCTACAAATAATATTAACCGAAATATTATTTATGACCCAACATGCAACCAGGTTGGAGAAATTTTATAGTTCACAATTGATTAGGGACTCCCTATAATAAAATTTTACAATTAGGTATTGCCTAATAGTCTCATCTCATCCAATATGTACTCTATCAAACAGTTTAATTGGCCTAATAGATATTTGTCTTGCCTATTCCAGTCTAGTCCAATTTAGATCCGAAAACCAAAAGCAACTGTTATAAAACAATGTATAAATACATGTATGTATGTCATTGTGCCACTGCGACATCCATTTCATTAGGAATTGATGATCTTTTAACAGTCTTACATACACTATACGGTATTCCCACTTATTATAAATATGTGTAAATCAGAAATGGAATGTTGAATGAAAAATGGAAAACGGGGTAATGAAACCCGTGACCGGAGCTTCGCCGGAGTTCACCGGAAAAACCATTTCCTCCTCAAGTTTCTCCTTCTTCCTCTTTTATTTATAACACGTTATCAGCACGACTTGTTCTCTACCCGAGCATGGTTTTTCGGAGCAGAAGACAAAGAAAAAAAAAACATAAAAAGGGAAGGAAGAAGGAAGATGAACAGTGCGCCACCTCAGGGTTACTGTTCATGGCGAAGAGCTCCGGGCCACCTCTCGTCTCACCACCACCACCGTCAGCATCCTCACGCCGTCGCCGACCTGACGGCACCTCTCTCGCCCGCATCCGCCGCTCGACGCGCCGCTAAAGGCCACAGACCCGCCGCGATGCCCGCTGACCCGCATGGCAAGACGGGTCTACCTCACGCGACGAGCCGCCATCCTCACTGCCCACCGCGACGTCACCGCTCTGCTCCAGCCCGCCTCGCCGTCTCGCCCGTCACCTCCACCTCTTCAGGCGTGCCCATGCTGCCGCCGTTTCCTCCCGCGATCGGCGACCCGACTGGGTCGGATCCATTTTTGCCGCCCCTCGCTGCAGCTGCTGCCGGCCACGTCTCTACCTTCCCGCCTTCTCGCGCCGTGCCGCACCTCCTCTTCGTGTCGCTTGCTCGCCTCGCCGGCCCGACGAGCCCCGTCTCAGCCTTGCCGATGTGCAGCCCAACGAAGGAGATGACCCGATTTAACAGTTTAGTCCCTGACGTTTTGTTTTATGCAGGTAAGTCCCTGCAATTCAGTACTTAAGTAATTTATGTTCTCAATTTTGTCCTAAACGAATATATTAATGTTTAATTAATGATGTTATTGTGTGATTGAATGTTTAATTAATGTTGATCTTGGATGATTAAATGTATGGTGAGCTCACGGTGAGTCCCGGAACTTAGTTTTTGGGGGATAATGGCTGCAAAAGTCCTAAAATTTAGGCCAGATATCGTTTGAGTCCTAAAATTC
The DNA here is from genome assembly GCA_028386065.3 of Turnera subulata. Taxonomy (NCBI): domain Eukaryota; kingdom Viridiplantae; phylum Streptophyta; class Magnoliopsida; order Malpighiales; family Passifloraceae; genus Turnera; species Turnera subulata. The sequence goes on from JAKUCV010001799.1 coordinate 50,429, forward strand.
GTTATTAGGCTAAATAAGTCCCAAGTTTTTAATTACGAAGTCTATTGAGTCCTAAAACTTTAATTTAGATCTCGTTTGAGTCCTAAAATTCATTACTTGGCCAAACAAGTCCTAATCTTTGATGATAAGTCTATTTGAGTCCTAAGTTAAATTTCCGTTAGTTAGAGCCGTCAACTTAGAAAAAAATTGATATGCATCATAAAAACCAACGTATGTTACTAACAAAAACATAAGTAGGAGGGATATTTTATAGTATTTGGTCAAATATTTTGGGTACTGAATTTATTTTTAGTTAACCCACAAGAAAACTATAAATTTATTTTATTTTTACATGATAGTCTTTAAGTAAGTTTAATTTATAAAAAAAATAATTATAATTTTTCTTAATTGCAAGTTTTAAAATTTATCATAATTATGCAATATAGCCATAAGTTTGATATGATTTAAAATAAAAAAAATTGTTAGGTGCGAAAAAATTTTATAGAGAATTTAGCAAATGCAGTGTAGTGTAAATAATCAGTATCTATATGGGTCCATAGCCATTATGGTCATTATGACCACATGTCAATAATTTTTTTTCAAATTAACGGTTTTAAATAATAGAAATTTAACTTAGGACTCAAATAGATTTCATAATTAAAGATTTAGGACTTATTTGGCCAAATAACAAAAATTAGGACTCAAATGAGATCAGGCCTAAAGTTTTAGGACTTGTTTGGTCAAATAATAAATTTTAGGACTTAAATGAGAACAGGCCTAAAATTTTAGGACTTTTGCAGCCATTATCCCTAGTTTTTGGCCTATGAATAGTGTTTGGCCGGAATCCGGCGATGAATAGTAAATCCGACCTCGTGAACACTAATTTTGGCCATGTGAATAGTAATTTCCGGTTACCGTGCATAATGATTTTGGTCGGAATCCGGCAAACCCAAAAATGTTTGGCCGGCATTTGATGCCTCGGCAAAATAATCCGGCACGGTGGGTAGAAATTTCCGACGACCGTGAATAGAAATTTCCGGCGACCGTGAATAGTGATTTTGGCCGAAATTTGAAACCTCAAATTTTTCCCCGGCAAAGCCCGGAAGACCGTTATATAAGCCCGGAAGGCCGTTATATTTATTATATTCTTATTTATTGGCCGGCTAAGCCGCCTTTATCATATAAGCGTATTATATATGTTATTGCTGAAAGATTTATCGAGTAAGCATATTTTCTGTTTTTATTTAAATTCCGATTGGGCTATTAAAAAGGCCCATTATTCATTTAATGGCCGGCTAAGCCGCCTATTTCTTTACGTTTTAATTGGGCTCGTGTAAGGCCCATCACATTTAATTTTCAGTAATTTAATTTTTATTGGGCTACTTAATAAAAGACCCATTGCATTTAATTTCCAGCCATTTATTTTTAATTGGGCTATAATAGGGCCCATTGTATTTAATTTTCTCGTCTTTAATTTTACTTATGGGCACGTACTAGGCCCATTATTTTAATTTCCTGTCATTTACTTTCCTTGGAGTAATTAATATAATGCCCCTTGCTTATTTATTTTAATTAAGCATTTATATATTTTTTTCAATTATATTATTTGAATTTGTGGCACTTAAAATTTCCGGAAGAAATTTATAATGGGCATTAAATGCGAAAATGCATTTAAATGTGAATAGTCTGAAAGACTAAATGTACGAGTCCAGAAGACTCGGGAAAAGAAAAAATACAACGAAGACTGGAAGTCTTACCGTTCAAAAGATCCTGAACATCCTTCAACGAAAAATAAAAAATAAACATTATTACCACCAGAAGATGGCAATTATATGACCACCAGAAGGTGGATATTATACTTGCTTAACAATTCATTTTCTATTCAATTTATTTTTATGTTCATTTTAAATTATTACGCATTGCAATTTATTTTTATTTACTTTTCAGTACTTTATAACTGTTTCTTAGAATAATGCCTGAAGCATTAGTCTCGAAGACAATGCAAAATTGACATCCACAGGGGGAGAATTATATGTGTGGATGTCAATATAACATATTATGACATCTCGAAATAAAAAAATGATTAACACGCTCCAGAAGAGCATAAATTCAAATATGTTCCTGAAGAACGCATGTTTTAATATGATCTAGAAGAACGTATATTTACGCAAGTACAGACACCCCCAGTAATAAAATGAATTATTATGGATCCCAAATAAATTGACTCAGATTTATTCCCTGAAGCAAATAAGACAGTATAGTTATTTGTGCCTGTGGGCGTAAATGAGAAAATAAATGGAAATGGCTCAAAGTAAACATGCATATTATTGCAAAAGCAGATCCATAACTAGAGAGCATTCAAAGAAGAATGGTCTTTATACATATGTTTAAACAAGTAATCTATCTGTTGGGTTCAACATTAACCCTGAAACTCTGAGCCTCACCATTAATGTTGACCCTCACACTGTCGTTCCAGGAGAACCACATACCACCCCTGTTGTTTTCTCCAGGTATCTCAAACCGATTCGTTGGAGGAAAACGAAGTGGAATCACACCATGATTCTCTCCTGCTTGCCACAAAGTCTCAGTAATCAGTACCATGTTAGGCTTGTACTGATTCTTCAGATCCCTTAAGGTATGCACAAAGTCTTGAGACCTTCTTGCTATACCCCTGCAATTCCACAATAAAAGTCGTACCTTAGGCCATGTAGGTGGTAACCCAGTCACCCTTGGGACGCTCTGAGCCATCATGGAAACCTGATAATAATTGCTTTGATTTAAAATTTGACATGAAGGCTCTAGTTGAAATTCCTGCATCCTAGCAGATATAAAAAACATTATAGAGTTAGCTGAGCCATAAAAATTTGTCCTGAGATTGCCTTGGTCGTCCAGGAAGAAAGTTTCTTCCATTAGAGTCACAAAGAACCTAGATGAGTATAGCTCATCTATAAAAACCAAACATAGATTCTTGCTAGCTCATTAGGCAGTTCCTCTTGTTGTTCATTTACCATGCTATAGGCCAATCTATTTCTTCTGCCTAGTGAGGCACCCTCAACAAAGAAAACAGTAGCTGGGGATGGCATTTTTGTCTTGGTTGAGTTTTTTTTTCTGTTTCTTTGCTTTGATGAATTTTTCTATATCAATGAGTTTTCCTGTATCTTCCCATGTAATCCTTCCCCCTTCTTATACCCTGAGCATAGATAGCCAGGTGTCCCTGAAAAGATCCAGAAGATTTTTCGGTGGATTATATTATTACTCAGAAAATTCCAAAGCTTTACAATCCTCGAGGATTTGCTTTTGGAAATGTCTGCCACTACTTTAATTATTGTCCAATAATTATGATCTTTTCCGACATGAGTGGCAGGAATAAGCCTAATATTGACACATGTATTGCAGCCTGAAGCTAGCAGTTGAGTAATTGAAACTTAACATATCCAGCCAGAAGTTGGAATGCACTAGCCTGAAGCTAGCAATTTTAAGTGTTTAGATACACAGCTTGTGCAGCCTGAAGCTGGCACCAACTTGAAGATGGTTCATGGATTTATTGTTTGGCATGACCGGATGGGTCATCCCGGGTTAATAATGATGCCCGAAATTTATTGGATCATTCATTGAAAAACCAGAAGTTTTACAATCAATGAATTTCTATGAGTTTGTTTGCTGCGAAAGTTATTATACGGCCTTCCTAAGATGAGAATGGCCTAGTATCACCAGCAAATTTGAGAATAGTTCAGAGACATAAAACGTGGACTGATAAATCCACGGTGTTAACCATCTAGGTAATTTTTACGATGCATCGACTAGATGGTTTATTATGTGACGCAAGTTGGCATTGTGCGCACTGATTTAATAATTAAGCCACTTGCGGTATATGTCCCTACTTATGTTATTAGACTACATTTCTAGATAATGCTGGTATGTTTCTTCAATGGAGAATGTATATCATTGGAAATAAACCCAAAGAGATCTGGGCCATATTGACAATTGATTGCAGGATCATTGATGAAATATGACTATGGTATTTTATACGCAGTAAATGTGCATCAAGCCAATAAGATATTATAAGATCATAAGATCTCCCCATTGGTTCTTGGTCACAAAATATCTCCCATCTTCGGACCATCGATTATATAGTATAAAAATGCATCCACCACAGGATTGTTTTGTTGGTCCTTAAAGAAGATTGGGAATATATGTTGTGTATGTTGGGTATGTTAATTTTATGATAGAGTTTACCCAACATAAGGGGGAGGAAAGATGCAGCTGGCTGGATCAAGATTCAAGATTGTTGAAATGCATTATATATATGAATGATGATCCTCATATAATTAAAAGAAGATGATTCATTTACAGAAAAATTGATATGCAATTGCCAGACACATTTAAATTAAGTGTGACCATATACCAGCTGCAAATGCTCCTGTTTCAATTGATGTTCCTGAAGAACAATATAAGTATACAAATGAATCTATAGATTATACTCGGTTCCAAAAAAAAAAATTCTCGATTTAGAATAAAGGAGCAAAAGTGATAAGATGGCCCAAGTAAGGAAATAAGGCCTCCAGTAGAGGTTTGAATTAAAAGTCCTCTAGAAGAGGTTGATTCTCTAACACAATTGATAAATTTCCAGAAGTAACTCAGGTACCTGAAATAAATGAGTATGATGAGATCTCAATTACAGTGTCAGGGATAAGATGGAACCGACAAGAAATAACCGTCGACAGAATACAATTTTAATTAATAGCGCTAAATATTAAAAATGAGAATCATGAACCTACTAATGAAAGTAGTCGTTGTATGATTGGCCAAAATAAAGAGATATAATTAAAGGCTGTGTTAGACTCGCTTATGAAGCGAGATATTTTTCGGACGTGTAATCCGTACACCAGAGGGTGTAAAATTGATTAGTCGTAGAAACAGGTATTTGTGCGGAAAATATAAATGAGATATAAAGCACGGTTGCACTAGGTTTTACCCGAACAACCTGATTTTAATTATGAGGAGATTTACTCTCCTGTGGTGGATGCAATTATGTTTATAAGTCTGGCATCATATGAAAAGAATCTGAAATGCATCTAGTGAATGCTATTACAGCCTATTTATTAATATGGATCCATAAGTCATGATATATACATGAAGATCTCTGAAGGATCCAAGTTGCCTGAAGCAACTAATTCCCAGGAAATTACAAAAATTGAACCGAATTTAAATCATTCTGAGTATGGATAAATTTATATGTTTAGTGATTGGAACTCCAGAAAAAGTTTCCAAATACCGTGCTATTAGACTGGTCATGGAGTACTCTGTCTAAATGCAATATGTATTGTCTGTAACATAAAGCCTGAAGCTTTTGTTTTAAGCCTATCGGCATTATATGTATTTGCTCTTATCTTCGGGGAATAACAAATGTGTAATCATGTAAACCCGAAAGAGAGTAAAGTTGTTTTTGCAGAAGTAGATCTCTTTCTTAGTCCACATAAAGCACAGACGGACATCAGCTGTAACTTTGCATATAATATTGCAATATCATCGGGACTACAAAAGCAAGATGGGAAGATAGACGCTCCAACGAAAAAATTATGAAGATTATCCTGCCAACTCTGTCCAATTGAAGTTATGATGTAACAAAAATGATCAGACAAAACACATGTCACCAGAAGCTGACAAGGACGATTGGCATGCAACAACATCAAGCAATCAATGGAGGCCAATATATAAATACATGTATGTATGTCATTGTGATACATACAAAATACATACACTATACAGTATTCCCACTTATTATAAATATGTGTAAATCAGAAATGGAATGTTGAATGAAAAATGGAAAACCGGGTAATGAAACCCGTGACCGGAGCTTCGCCGGAGTTCACCGGAAAAACCATTTCCTCCTCAAATTTCTCCTTCTTCCTCTTTTATTTATAACAACAACCAAAATTTAGAGTAGAGGTGTCGTTTTCCACTCTGATAGAGGGGTTCGGTTGTGTTTTCGCAAATGTCTGGTCCGGGCAAACTTTTTTCAAAGTCGTCTCCTTGTGGGTTCAAAGGCCCCGAAGGGTAGTTTTGGGTCCTGCAAAAGGTAAAGCTATCTTGGGTTAGGCTTTCTGGGTTGAGCTCTAGTGGAGTAAAATTAAACACCAACACAAGGCAGATTATTAGACTAGGATCAACAAAAAAAAAAAAAGCCGAAAGAAGCAGCGAACCATTCCCCTTTTGGTTGGGGGGTTTTGTTCTTCACCAGCTGAATTGTAATTGTAATTTCGCTGTTGTGCAAAGAGCAGAAGCAGAATACTGAATGATCACAAAAAGCCTGAGTACAGCAGAGTCATTGAAAAGCGTCCACTTGGGGTTCTGTTCTTCGCCAGCTGCTGCTGATGGGTAGGATTAATACTATTATGATGATGCTAAACCCATTTCCTTCTCCTTCACCTTCACCGGTAAGTCTTCTGCCCCTGTCTCCGTGGTTACAGTAATTCGACGACTAGTGGCAGTAGACACAAACCCAAATCCAAACCCACATTATTTCTTAACCTACATGATGCTCTGGCTTCCTTCCATAGAATGCTTCATAAGAATCCTTCCCCTTCCATTATGCAATTCGGTCAATTGTTGTCTTCTCTTGTCCGAATGGGACATTATAAAGCGGTGATCTCTCTGTCCAAACAAATGGAATTGCGAGGTATCACTCACGATGTTTACACTCTCTCCATTTTGGCTAATTGCTTTTGCCATTTGCGTCGCGTGGATTTTGGGTTCTCTGTTTTCACCAAAATCATTAAACTGGGTTTGCAACTTGATGTTGTTACGTTTAGCACCTTAATTAATGGGCTTTGCAAGGCCGATAAAATCCCGCAGGCAGTGGACTTGTTTGACGAAATGGTTGCCAACCCGATGCAATAACTTATACTACTATAGTACATGGCATGTGCAAGATTGGGAAAACCAATGTGGCTGTTGGTTTGCTACGAAGAATGGAAGAAGTAGGTTGCCATCCGGATGTACTGACCTACAGCACAGTCACTGATGGCCTTTCCAAGGATGGGCAAGTTGCCGAGGCGTTGGATCTCTTCTCCAAAATGACCAGCAAAGGAATTTCACCCGATGTTGTTGCTTACAGCTCCTTGATTCGTGGTCTTTGCAATTCGGGGCAATGGAACCAAGCTTCCACTTTGCTCTCTGAAATGTTGGCTTTGAACATTGCACCTGATATGATCACCTTCAGTATATTGGTTGATGCTCTTTGCAAAGACGGCTTTGCTCCAGAAGCTCATGCTTTGCTCGAAACAATGGCTCAATGAGGTATGCAGCCTAATGTCATCACGTACAGTTCACTGATAGATGGATATTGTTTGCGAAAGGAAATGGATAAAGCTAGAGAAGTGTTTGATGTGATGATGGAAAAAGGTTGCAGACCTAATGTTTACAGTTACAACATGTTGATTAACGGATTCTGCAAGATACGTAAGGTAGATGAGGCTAAACAGCTTTTTGATGAAATGCCTGATAAAGGTTTGGTTAGGGGTGTAAACGAGCCGAGTCGAGCCGAGTAGTGCCTTGCTCGACTCGAGCTCGTTAAGGAATCCCAAGCTCGAGCTCGAGCTCGAGCTCGTTAGATTTTTTCATTACTCGAGCTCGGCTCGTTAAGGCTCGTTAAGTAGTGGTTTGCTTAGCTAACTAGATCTCCGCTCGTTAACGCTCGCTCGTTTAAGCTCGTTTAAGCTCGATTAATGTCAAAGTCCAAGTATAACTAAATTGTTTCTACTCAACGAATAAATAGTTACAGAACCAAATGCATCTTACAACAATGATATGCATGAGTTAAACAAAGAGAAAAGAAATAAAAAAAACGAAAAAAAGAAGAAACTGAAACAGAAAAAAAAAGAGAAGAAAGAAAATGAGTGAAAAAAAGAAAAAAAAGAAAAGTAAAACAAGAAAAGGAATTACTAAAAAATCGGGAAAAAGAAGTGGAAAAAAAAGAAGAAAAATGGAAAAATAGGGGCACTGTTCATCGTCACCCCCAGCGCCCTCGGATACTGTGCACGCCGTGACGATCCGTGCTGCCTCTCGTGCCACCGCTGCCACCACCGTGCTCACCGTCTCGTCGCCGACCTGTTGTCGTCGCCCCCGTCGTATTCCGCCGCCTGAAGACCCGCGACGCGCCGTTGACCCGCGTAAGACCCGACGGTTCTTGCTTCCTCCGCGCCTGCTCTGCCGCCTGTCGTCGCCGCGCCTCCTTTCCGCCGCTCTCGCGCCGCACTAAGCCACCTGATATGCCGCTGCTGTGCTCGGTCGACCTTCCCTCGAGCTGTCGTCGCGCCGCCGCCTCTGTACCCGCTGGTAAGGTTGGGTGACCCGCTGTGTTGTCCGGGTCGCGCCTGGGTCTGGATACGGGTTGCGACCAGTTTCTATTTTTTTTTATTAAAAAAAAAAACAATATACATATATTTATTTATTTATTTATTTGCTGCTATTTAATTTTGCAAAAAAATATATATTTATTTTGAGAAAATCATGTTCAGTTTAATACTGTTATTTTGAGAAAAATATAAATATATATACTTTGATAAATAATTAAGTTATGATTTGAAGAAAAACTAATATTATTTGGAAAAATATAAATATTATGAAATTAATTTCTGGAAAATTAATATATGTATTATTGAAGCGCGCCGACCCGTATTTACCGTAACACAGTAAACACGTGCCGAAACTATTCATAATGATAGAACAGACAGTACAACGTGCAAATATTATACAATAGCAACTATCAATACAACTGTCACCCACACTCGGGGACCATTATTCAATCCAAACACAGTGCTCTCAGCAGCAGCAGATAGTATCAGTACAAGGAAAGGCGGGTCCGGCGGTGGCTTCGTGACCTCCCTGCAGTGCGTGAGGAGGACGGCGACGACGGCGGAGGAAGAAGCAGGTGGTGATGGCGACGAGCTGAATGGCGACGGAGGGAGGCGCGGGAGGTGGTGTTCTCGGGTGGAGGTGGTCGGCCGGTGTGGCGGAAGAAGAAAAGAAAAAAAAGAAAAGGATGGGGAAGGGCTGCTCAAAACGACACAGTAGCGGCGTGTGTCTTTGTGTGTTTAATTTTTTAAATTTAATTTTTTTTCTGATTAAGTTGGTTGCAGAAGAAAACTGGGCAGAGGAGGAGAAATGAAGAAGAATATGGTGATGTGCAGGTAGTGGCGTAGGGTGAGGCTGAAGAAGAATAATTTAAAGGCAGCAAAATCACTGGTAAATCATAGGTGTAATAGGTAGTTCACAGGTTGAATAGGAATTGGCGGCTGAATAATTGAACTTCAATTATGCAGTTACTATGCTGCATGTGAAGTGTGACCCACCTGGACCAGAAAATATCCGGTATACCCACTTATCTTATTTCTGGTCCGATAATTCGAGGATAAACCCGGCTTTTCCGAAGATTCCCGGACCCGGAAAAATCCCGGTCGTAGGACTAGGCTCCTCAAAACTGTGCTGACATTCCGGCTCCAAACAAATGCCTGTTCTTTCCTTAATAGCTTGGTCATGGGACTAGCTATCAAAGAAAAACCTTCGATCAACCTCCGATAGTATCCTGCAAGTCCAAGAAAACTTTTGACTCCGGATACATTCTTAGGTGGTTCCCACTCCAACACGGCCTTTACTTTAGCAGGATCAACCTTAATCCCTTCTCTTGATACAACATGTCCAAGGAATGCGACTTCTTCAAGCCAAAACTCGCACTTACTGAACTTAGCATGCAACTCTTTCTCTCGTAGTCTCTGCAGTACCTCCCTTAAGTGCTCTTCATGTTCTTCCCTATTCTTGGAGTATATCAGGATATCGTCGATGAAGACTACCACGAACTTATCCAAAAACTCGTTCAGGACCAAGTGCATCAAGCACATGAAAACTGCTGGTGCATTGGTCAAACCAAAAGGAACCACTGTGAACTCAAAGTGACCATACCGAGTGCGGAAGGCTGTCTTCGGTATGTCCTTCTCTGCAATCTTGACCTGATGGTAGCCAGATCGAAGATCAATCTTAGAAAATACAGTAGCTCCCTGTAACTGATCAAAAAGATCATCAATCCTGGGAAGCAGATACTTGTTCTTCACCGTCACTTTGTTCCACTGGCGGTAGTCCACACACATCCGCAAACTACCATCCTTCTTCTTCACAAAGAGGACTGGTGATCCCCAAGGTGAAGTACTGGGTCTGATGAAACCCTTCTCTAACAGCTCATCCAACTGTTTCTTCAACTCCTGGAGTTCTGTTGGTACCATCCAATATGGTGCCATCGAGATAGGTGTCACTCCTGGCATCAAATTGATGGTCTACTCAACTTCTCTGTCAGGTGGCAATCCTGGCAAATCCTCCGGAAACACATCTGGAAACTCTCTAACAACTATGATGTCTCCCAAAGCCGAAGTCTGAACTTCTTCACCCTTGACATGGGTCAACAAGGCATCTGGACCATGTGGCTTCATTCCCACATCCTGATTAGCAGAGATACTACATGTGGTAGCAGCTCTCCCAATACCTGCCATCAAAATCTTATGTCCACCTTCAAAAGTCAACAACACTTCCTTGGTTTGACAGTTTACCATAGCACCGTACTTGGACAACCAATCCATCCCTAATATGATATCGAAACCTCCCATGTTCATCACAACCAACCGAGCAAGAAAAACCTCACTATCGTACGAAAGAGAAACGTCTCTGCACACATGGGTTAACCTGACCACTATACTCGCAGGTAACCTAACCCTCATCGGACAAGTTAAGTTTTCTTCCGTACAGTTATGTTGTGTTGCAAAACTTTGCGCGACAAATGAATGTTTAGCACCAGGATCAATCAAAGTATATGCAGTACTACCAAAGACTGTAAAAGTACCTGCTATGACATCGACATCTAGGTGACCTCCAGCATGCTGATTCTCTCCAACCGGATCCATTCGTACCTTATATGAGAATGTATGTGTATGCATATTATACTAACTCATGACAGACTATGCACAAATGATCACAACAACACCCAAGGACCTACTGCCCGCTCCGCTACCAAACTGAAGCGTCCCGACCCGTATTTACTGTAACACAGTAAACACGTGCCGAAACTATTCATAATGATAGAACAGACAGTACAACGTGCAAATATTATACAATAGCAACTATCAATACAACTGTCACCCACACTCGGGGACCATTATTCAATCCAAACACAGTGCTCTCAGCAGCAGCAGATAGTATCAGTAATATACATATCGTAAGAAATCAGCAGTACAGCAATATATATCACACAGCAGCGGAAATGTAGTACAACATCATAAGCAATAGAATAGCAGCGGAAGACTTATGCACATGCAACGGTGGTATGGATCCGGAGTCAGGTGGAGAAGAAAGCAGCAGCCATCGCACGTCGTACCTAAACTACGGAAACAACTTAACCTACGGGATGAAACCCCGCAGGCGAGGGGTGAGTCCGAAGTGCTCACCGACGAAGGATAAACAGTGATATACAGGCAACCGTAATACTTAAAAGCAATCACAGACAAGCAACAACATATCTTAACAACTGAGCCAAGGCCAAAAGAATATTTATTATTATTACCAATTTTATCTTCCGGGCCCCCGTCACTGGACAAGCTAGGGTCGTACCTGGTTATCAATTATTTCCGGATGCTAGGTCAAGAACCAATCCACATATCAGAACAACCGGATATTTGGCATATCCGAGCCACTGCGGATATTCGGCATATCCGAGCCACTGGGTATTTGGTATACCCCAACCTCAGGCAACGTCATGCCAACCAGATATTCGGCATATCTGAGCCCCTGCGGATATTCGGCATATCCGAGCCACTACGGATATTCGGCATATCAGAGCCACTGGGTATCGGTATACCCCAACCTCAGGCATGACGGGCCAATCAAACCAAGTAACCGACCATAGCATCCCAAAATTAATTTTCAAACCAACGGGTCGTACCACTACTTCCACATGACAATTATATCACCATCTCAATCATTTCCAATTTCCAATTTCCAGTTTCCATTTCTCAATTTTCCACAGTCAACAGTTCAACATCAACCTCAGCATAATATCCACAGAATCGATATCACAGTCCAAAAGCAACAATAACATCCACAGCAGATACTTAACCAACAATCAACAATTCAGCAATTCAATCGAACAACAAAGCACACAAAGTATTACAGCCAACATAACAAGGGTTATCCATCCTCACCTTAGCCGAGATTCAATTATGGAATTGTCCAGCAAGTTCCAAGTCCGGTTCCTCAGCAAATTGTTCGTTATCAACTCCTATATCAATCAAATAATATGCACACATAAGATGGTATGCAAATGCCATGTTAATACTGTATACCGTAAATTAAACTCGGCTCGGTTACTCTCCCGGATTGATTCCATTATTATCATCATTCACCATTTATTTCAAGTGTCAAAAATACCCTTCTATACTTTTTCCTATACCCGGGTACTATTCCGGTATTTTATACTTTGATAATACCCTTTCCATAATTATTTCTTAAGTATGTACTTTCCAAAATATTACTTCTTTAAATTATTATTTTCTTCCCATATGTTATATACCTTATATTTTTTTCCAAAATTAATTTTCCTCTTCATTATATTTTTTTCCCAGATTCCATCTTCTTTCTATTTTTTTAAAAATTCGGACTGGGCTAAGCCCAATCCCCAAACCATCGATTTATTAAGTTAACCCAATTCTCAAACCCAGCCCACTAGCTAACCCAAAAGCCACAGCCCACAACCTAAATCCAAAGCCCAAAACCCAACTAGTTCAAACCCACACCATGGCAGCCCACCCTGACCCCGACCCGTCACGCGGAAACGGGTCGAGCTTGACCCATCCATGACCCATCCGGGTCTGCTCACCTTCAACGACGGGACGGCGTGAGGAGGCGACACCGGGGCGAGGCGGACGCTGCGAGGGAGTGCGACGCAAGGGCGCGACGGCAGGTGGTGCTTGGCAGCGGCGGCCGCGTCGGTTGCAGCGACAAGGAGGAGCGAGGCGGCGCGACCCACGGCAGAAGGAAAGGCGGGTCCGGCGGTGGCTTCGTGACCTCCCTGCAGTGCGTGAGGAGGACGGCGACGACGGCGGAGGAAGAAGCAGGTGGTGATGGCGACGAGCTGAACGGCGACGGAGGGAGGCGCGGGAGGTGGTGTTCTCGGGTGGAGGTGGTCGGCCGGTGTGGTGGAAGAAGAAAAGAAAAAAAAGAAAAGGATGGGGAAGGGCTGCTCAAAACGACACAGTAGCGGCGTGTGTCTTTGGGTGTTTAATTTTTTTAATTTAATTTTTTTTTCTGATTAAGTTGGTTGCAGAAGAAAACTGGGCAGAGGAGGAGAAATGAAGAAGAATATGGTGATGTGCAGGTAGTGGCGTAGGGTGAGGCTGAAGAAGAATAATTTAAAGGCAGCAAAATCACTGGTAAATCACAGGTGTAATAGGTAGTTCACAGGTTGAATAGGAATTGGCGGCTGAATAATTGAACTTCAATTATGCAGTTACTATGCTGCATGTGAAGTGTGACCCACCTGGACCAGAAAATATCCGGTATACCCACTTATCTTATTTCTGGTCCGATAATTCGAGGATAAACCCGGCTTTTCCGAAGATTCCCGGACCCGGAAAAATCCCAACTTTGGTCCGTAAAATCCGCAGAAAAATCCCGGTCGTAGGACTATGCTCGGTTTCAGAATTCAAAGCTCGATTTACCACAATTTAATTACCCAAGATTAAAAATTCAACGGTAAATTACTGTAAATTAACTTAAACAGTCCCGGTAAAAATGAGATTTTTACCTGGGCTGTTACAGCCTACCAACCTTAAAAGAATTTCGTCCCCGAAATTCACTCCGAAGCTGTGAACAAGTGCGGATACTGAGAACGCATATGCTCCTCTACTTCCCACGTGGACTCATTTGCAGAGTGCTTGCTCCACTTAGCCTTTACCATTGGAATAATTCTGTTCCTCAACTGTCTAGAGGCGTAGGCAATCACCCGTCCTTTTTGCATCAGCACAGCTCCTAGACCAAGTCTCGATGCATCACATAACAACACATACTCAACACCAGGCTGCGGTACTGTCAAAATCGATACTATGGTCAGCTTCCTTTTAAGCTCCTCAAAACTGTGCTGACATTCCGGCTCCAAACAAATGCCTGTTCTTTCCTTAATAGCTTGGTCATGGGACTAGCTATCAAAGAAAAACCTTCGATCAACCTCCGATAGTATCCTGCAAGTCCAAGAAAACTTTTGACTCCAGATACATTCTTAGGTGGTTCCCACTCCAACACGGCCTTTACTTTAGCAGGATCAACCTTAATCCCATCTCCTGATACAACATGTCCAACGAATGCGACTTCTTCAAGCCAAAACTCGCACTTACTGAACTTAGCATGCAACTCTTTCTCTCGCAGTCTCTGCAGTACCTCCCTTAAGTGCTCTTCATGTTCTTCCCTGTTCTTGGAGTATATCAGGATGTCGTCGATGAAGACTACCACGAACTTATCCAAAAACTCGTTCAGGACCAAGTGCATCAAGCACATGAAAATTGCTGGTGCATTGGTCAAACCAAAAGGAACCACTGTGAACTCAAAGTGACCATACCGAGTGCGGAAGGCTGTCTTCGGTATGTCCTTCTCTGCAATCTTGACCTGATGGTAGCCAGATCGAAGATCAATCTTAGAAAATACAGTAGCTCCCTGTAACTGATCAAAAAGATCATCAATCCTGGGAAGCAGATACTTGTTCTTCACCGTCACTTTGTTCCACTGGCGGTAGTCCACACACATCCGCAAACTACCATCCTTCTTCTTCACAAAGAGGACTGGTGATCCCCGAGGTGAAGTACTGGGTCTGATGAAACCCTTCTCTAACAGCTCATCCAACTGTTTCTTCAACTTCTGGAGTTCTGTTGGTGCCATCCGACATGGTGCCATCGAGATAGGTGTCATTCCTGGCATCAAATCGATGGTCTACTCAACTTCTCTGTCAGGTGGCAATCCTGGCAAATCCTCCGGAAACACATCTGGAAACTCTCTAACAACTATGATGTCTCCCAAAGCCTGAGTCTGAACTTCTTTACCCTTGACATGGGTCAACAAGGCATCTGGACCATGTGGCTTCATTCCCACATCCTGATTAGCAGAGATACTACATGTGGTAGCAGCTCTCCCAATACCTGCCATCAAAATCTTATGTCCACCTTCAGAAGTCAACAACACTTCCTTGGTTCGACAGTTCACCATAGCACCGTACTTGGACAACCAATCCATCCCCAATATGATATCGAAACCTCCCATGTTCATCACAACCAACCGAGCAAGAAAAACCTCACTATCGTACGAAAGAGAAACGTCTCTGCACACATGGGTTAACCTGACCACTATACTCGCAGGTAACCTAACCCTCATCGGACAAGTTAAGTTTTCTTCCGTACAGTTATGTTGTGTTGCAAAACTTTGCGCGACAAATGAATGTTTAGCACCAGGATCAATCAAAGTATATGCAGTACTACCAAAGACTGTAAAAGTACCTGCTATGACATCGACATCTAGGTGACCTCCAGCATGCTGATTCTCTCCAACCGGATCCATTCGTACCTTATATGAGAAAGTATGTGTATGCATATTATACTAACTCATGACAGACTATGCACAAATGATCACAACAACACCCAAGGACCTACTGCCCGCTCCGCTACCAAACTGAAGCGCCCCGACCCGTATTTACCGTAACACAGTAAACACGTGCCAAAACTATTCATAATGATAGAACAGACAGTACAACGTGCAAATATTATACAATAGCAACTATCAATACAACTGTCACCCACACTCGGGGACCATTATTTAATCCAAACACAGTGCTCTCAGCAGCAGCAGATAGTATCAGTAATATACATATCACAGGAAATCAGCAGTACAACAATATATATCACACAGCAGCGGAAATGTAGTACAACATCATAAGCAATAGAATAGCAGCAGAAGACTTATGCACTTGCAACGGTGGTATGGATCCGGAGTCAGGTGGAGAAGAAAGCAGCAGCCATCGCACGTCGTACCTGAACTACGGAAACAACTTAACCTACGGGATGAAACCCCGCAGGCGAGGGGTGAGTCCGAAGTGCTCACCGACGAAGGATAAACAGTGATATGCAGGCAACCGTAATACTTAAAAGCAATCACAGACAAGCAACAACATATCTTAACAACTGAGCCAAGGCCAAAAGAATATTTATTATTATTACCAATTTTATCTTCCGGGCCCCCATCACTGGACAAGCTAGGGTCCTACCTGGTTATCAATTATTTCTGGATGCTAGGTCAAGAACCAATCCACATATCAGAACAACCGGATATTTGGCATATCCGAGCCACTGCGGATATTCGGCATATCCGAGCCACTGGGTATTTGGTATACCCCAACCTCAGGCGACGTCATGCCAACCAGATATTCGGCATATCTGAGCCACTGCGGATATTCGGCATATCCGAGCCACTGGGTATTCGGTATACCCCAACCTCAGGCCTGACGGGCCAATCAAACCAAGTAACCGACCATAGCATCCCAAAATTAATTTTCAAACCATCGGGTCGTACCACTACTTCCACATGACAATTATATCACCATCTCAATCATTTCCAATTTTCAATTTCCAGTTTCCATTTCTCAATTTTCCACAGTCAACAGTTCAACATCAACCTCAGCATAATATCCACAGAATCGATATCACAGTCCAAAAGCAACAATAACATCCACAGCAGATACTTAACCAACAATCAACAATTCAGCAATTCAATCGAACAACAAAGCACACAAAGTATTACAGGCAACATAACAAGGGTTATCCATCCTCACCTTAGCTGATATTCAATTATGGAATTGTCCAGCAAGTTCCAAGTCCGGTTCCTCAGCAAATTGTTCGTTATCAACTCCTATATCAATCAAATAATATGCACACATAAGATGGTATGCAAATGCCATGTTAATACTGTATACCGTAAATTAAATTCGGCTCGGTTACTCTCCCGGATTGATTCCATTATTATCATCATTCACCATTTATTTCAAGTGTCAAAAATACCCTTCTATACTTTTTCCTATACCCGGATACTATTCCGGTATTTTAAACTTTGATAATACCCTTTCCATAATTATTTCTTAAGTATATACTTTCCAAAATATTACTTCTTTAAATTATTATTTTCTTCCCATATGTTATATACCTTATATTTTTTTCCAAAATTAATTTTCCTCTTCATTATATTTTTTTCCCAGATTCCATCTTCTTTCTATTTTTTTTTAAAATTCAGACTGGGCTAAGCCCAATCCCCAAACCATCGATTTATTAACTTAACCCAATTCTCAAACCCAACCCACTAGCTAACCCAAAAGCCACAGCCCACAACCTAAATCCAAAGCCCAAACCCAACTAGTTCAAACCCACACCATGGCAGCCCACCCTGACCCCGACCCGTCACGCGGAAACGGGTCGAGCTTGACCCATCCATGACCCATCCGGGTCTGCTCACCTTCAACGACGGGACGGCGCGAGGAGGCGGCACCGGGGCGAGGCGGACGCTGCGAGGGAGTGCGACGCAAGGGCGCGACGGCAGGTGGTGCTTGGAAGCGGCGGCCGCGTCGGTTGCAGCGACGAGGAGGAGCGAGGCGGCGCGACCCACGACAGAAGGAAAGGCGGGTCCGGCGGTGGCTTAGTGACCTCCCTGCAGTGCGTGAGGAGGACGGCGACGACGGCGGAGGAAGAAGCAGGTGGTGATGGCGATGAGCTGAACGGCGACGGAAGGAGGCGCGGGAGGTGGTGTTCTCGGGTGGAGGTGGTCGGCCGGTGTGGTGGAAGAAGAAAAGAAAAAAAGAAAACGATGGGGAAGGGCTGCTCAAAACGACACAGTAGCGGCTGAATAATTGAACTTCAATTATGCAGTTACTATGCTGCATGTGAAGTGTGACCTACCTGGACCAGAAAATATCCGGTATACCCACTTATCTTATTTCTGGTCCAAAAATTCGAGGATAAACCCGGCTTTTCCGAAGATTCCCGGACCCGAAAAAATCCCAACTTTGGTCCGTAAAATCCGCAGAAAAATCCCGGTCGTAGGACTATGCTCGGTTTCAGAATTCAAAGCTCGATTTACCACAATTTAATTACCCAAGAATAAAAATTCAACGGTAAATTACTGTAAATTAACTTAAACAGTCCCGGTAAAAATGAGATTTTTACCTGGGCTGTTACAATTATTTTCTCTCGAAAATTATGGTTGAGGAATATATATATATATATATATATATATGTACTTTGAAAATTAAAGGTAATTATATTTTGTGTTGGAAAATATTATTATATATTTAGAAAAAGATAAATACTATATATATATTTTCTGAAAATTATAAATACGTTATTAATTTTTCAAGGAAATTATGGTAATTATTATTTTGGGAAAAAGTATATTATTTTATGAAATGTTTTGATTCAATAGTTTTGCAAATATATTTTTGTAACCTTATATGCATACGATATATTTTCGGTAAATGGAAATAATAAGGATATAAACCGGGATGGGATTATTTCGCAGTATTGGCATCATAGCATACCGATTATGTGCATTTATGTGTATATATTGTTTTGTCGTATAGGTTCGAATATCGGGCAGTTTCCCGAGGAGCCGGCGTCGGACCGGTCATTGTTTCCGGAGTTGAGTAATCGGCCAAGGTGAGGATGGATTTCCTTCAATTTATGCCTATACTACTCGGTTGTTGTGTTTGATGGTTGTTGCACTGTTAATTGTTGCATTTGCTGTGGATTGATTCGGGATGTTTATCCCATGTCGGTTTTGGATGTTTATCCTTCGTCTTTTTGGTTTAAAGTATAAAAGAATTAATAATAAATTGTGACAAGGATGTCGATCTTTGGTTTTGGATAGGGATGTCTATCCCGGTATTTTGGTTAGGGATGTTGATCCCTGAGATTTAATTTTGACGACGATAATATAATTGTCACGTGGTAAGTAGTGGTACGACTCGTTGGTTTAAGACTGTTTCGTGGTGGCCGTGACCTGGGTTCTTGTGATAAGCATGTCTATGCTTGGGATGTCAATCCCGTGATTATTTTTGGAATGTCTATCCCTGGGTTCGTATTTTTGGGATGTCGATCCCTGGGTTCTCTGGATTTGGTCTGGCACCCAGAATGTGTTGATAACTAGGTCTGACCTCTAGCTTATCCGTGACGGGGCCCGGAAAAAATAAAATTGGATAATTGAATTTCATTTGAGTCTTTTGGTCTTGGACCGGTTTTGGGTCTTGTCCTTTGGTTTGACTGTTATGTTTACACCTTGAGTATTTATAGTGTGCATATTGATTGTCTTTCCTTCGTCGGTGAGCACTTCGGACTCACCCCTCACCTGCGGGCTTTCATCCCGTAGGATGAGTTATTTTTTGGTACAGGTTCGATGCATACCAGACAGGCTGCAGCGTATTCCCTTGGACAGGACTTGGATCCATAGTTTGCATCTATATCGCATACAGTGTTTTTGTGAGTTATTAAGTCTTCCGCTGTGCATTACTTTTTATATTGTTGGGCCGTTGGGCCAGTTGAATTATTATTGATGTTTTTATTTTGGGCTGTTGAGCCCGTATTCGTGTTGTATACATTGTATGCTGGTCTTACTTTGGTTGGGTCGTCACAGTTCCGACACGTGTTTACTGCGTACGGTAAATACGGGTCGGGGCGTTTCATTTTGGTAGCGGAGCAGGCGTTAGGTCTTGTTGGGCTGTCTTTGTGTGATTGTTGTCCTTGTTTGCATAATTTGCTCCATTTGTTTATTATTTTATATCATTTTAGTTAATGCATTATGGATCCAGTCAAGGGACGCCAGCTGTCGCAGAACATACACATAAGAGGTAATGATGCCATAGAAAAGCGGAAATATAAATATTATTAATAATACTAATATTTTCATTACAAGATAAATATTACATTGATATTTTATTAAAAAAAGAAAATACATTCATCGCCTTGGAACGACGTTGACCCTGAAGCTGTTGGGGTCATTGTTGATGTTGACCGTGATCCTGTCGCTCCATGAGAACCACATGCCGCTTGCGTTGTTCTGGCCAGGAAGCTCGAACCGGTTTGCTGCAGGGAACCGGAGTGGGATGAGACCATGATCGTCTTCAGGTTGCCACTGGGTCTCCGTGAGAAGAACCATATTTGGCTTGTATTGGTTCTTCAGGTCCCTCAGGGCACACGAGAACTCCTGGGAACGCCTTGCAACTCCTCTGCAGTTCCATACCAGCAGTCGGGCCTTTGGCCAGGTTGGAGGTAGCCGAGTCATTCTGGGCATGCTTTGGGCCGTCATCGAGAGTTGGTAGTAGGCATCTTGCTCTGGGAATTGGCAAGTGGACTCTAGGTTGAACTCCTGAAGTCTTTCAGAGATGAAAAACATGACGGAGTTTGCCGAGCCGTAGAAGGAGGTCCTCGGGGTTCCATGGTCCTCTAGGAAGAACGTCTCTTCCATGGGAGTGACGAAGAACCTTGATGAGTAGAGTTCGTCGACGAAGACCAGACGTGGCATTCTGCCGAGCTCGTTCGGAAGTTCTTCGGGACGTTCGTTGATCATGCTGTAGGCCAGCCAGTTTCTTCTGCCTAGATTGGCACCTTCGACAAAGAAGACGGATGATGGAGCAGGCATCGTGTTTTGGAAGCGTGGATATTTTGTTTTTCTGAGCGTTGTGGTTTTATTTTTTTGAGTGTTGTTTGCTTTTAGATGCTTTTGATGAATTACTCCTCACCGCTCCGTCTTTTATACTCTTATGGGGAGCGTGATTATCGCTTTCAATTTTCAAGGTTTTGCTTTTTGAAAATTTTGCCGTTGCTTCATTTATTGTTTCGTTACTTTATACGTTTTTCGGGCTACAATGCCAGAGTTTTTCAACCTTTTCCCATCTTATGATTTTCTTTCGCTCTGGCTACCTTGTCCTTTCTTTTCATGGTTTTCTATGTTTTCTTGCATCTTTTATCACATGCATTCGTGACCGTTGAGGCTGGACTGATGGGACCGTACCTCGAGTAGAGCGCATGTGCGACAAGGTTACAGCTGTTCGGACATCGTGGAGAGATACGAGACTTGACAAACGTTTTTGGCTTATGCAGAATTTGTGAACAAGTGGGTATGTTTCTTTCGAGGGACACAAGACGCTCTCGTGATCGTCACCGTGCGAGTTAACGGATATCTTTTTCACGAGGGAAACCGACGTCACCGTTAGTTGCACGTGTTACGTTTCTCGGGATCGAGGATAGTTACGATCGATCTAGAGCGCCGAGCAAGAAAACATGTTTTTGTTTTAATTTATTTACGTTTAGATTTTGTTAAACGAGTTTTGTTTTGTTTTAATTTCTTATGTTGGTATTGCTTTCTTTTTGTTGGTTCTGTTTTTAACATATTTATGTTTGATTTTATTTTCCTTTTTGATGGTTTTTGTTTTGCTTTAAATATTTTGTTTTTCAGTTAAACATGATTTTTCATATCTTAATAAGAGAATTCATAATATAAGAGTTTTGGTATAAAAGGAAATTTATTTTATTTATTTATTTTATAATAGTTTTACAACAGGAGAAGAAGTACTCTATGGAGTTACTTGCTTCTCTAGATCTTTTACAAGTTTTTGGACGGTTTTCATGTGAGGGAAGAGCTCCGCGCATGCCAGTTCTATCTGCGCCACCGCCGAGCTGATCTTCTTCAGTGAGACGTTCAGCTGCGTCAGCATCTGCTGCGGAGTGCTGCTTTCAGCTATCGCCTTGCCCTTCTTATCCTCAGCTTTCTTGAAAGCACGTTTCTTTCGCCGTCTGCTGGAGACCACCATGTGTTCTTTCAGGCCGACGATGTTCGTCTTGAACCGTTTCTTGGGAGGTTCTTCATCGGAGCTTGTCGGGAAGGCAGTGCCGCCGATGTAGCTGTTGTTCTCGGAGTCTGAGGTAGTTCGAGATCGAATTGGAGAGTCCATGACTGTGTGTGAGTTTGCATGTCATGAGGGTTGGTTCTTATAGAGGACGAGATGTCCCTTAGGGGTATAAGCGGTATCTCGGGTTGAGGTTGGACACCTGGCAGAGTGTGCCAGAAGCTTATCGTGGTAGGACCCACGGATAAGACGGAATTTCGGGGACGAAATTTTTTTAAGGTAGGTAGACTGTAACAGCCCGGGTAAAATTTTGGATTTTTACCGGGACTGTAAAAGTCTTTTTACCGTGATTTACTGTTGAATTAATCTTGGGTAATTAATTCAAGGTAAATCGGGCGTTGTTTTTCGAAACCGAGAGTTTTCCCGAGCTCGTGATTTTTCCGTGGATTTTTCGGGCCTAAGTTGGTATTTTTCGGGTCCTGGGATCTTCGGAAAAATCACACCGGAAAATAACTAAGTGGGTATCATTTATTTTCTGGTCAGGACCGGACTCGCTCCATAATGCAGACAAGCTGCATTATTGGAGAATCACAGGCTTTACAGTGTTTCATCGGTTTATAAAGAGGAAGGCAGAGGAGAAGGAGAGGAAGAGAGGAAGAGGAGAAGAAAAAAAAAAGAGAGAAAAAGAAAAAGAGGGAAAAGAAGAAAAGAGAGAAAAAAAGAGAAAAAAAAAAGGAAAAAAAAAAGAAAAGAAATAAAAAAATGAAAAAAAAAGAAACTGAAACAGAAAAAAAAATGAGAAGAAAGAAAATGAGTGAAAAAAAGAAAAGAAAAAGAAAAGAAAAACAAGAAAAGGAATTACTGAAAAATCGGGAAAAAGAAGTGGAGAAAAAAAGAAGAAAAATGGAAAAATAGAGGGCACTGTTCATCGTCACCCCCGCGCCCTCGGATACTGTGCACGCCGTGACGATTCGTGCCACCTCGCGTGCCACCGCGGCCACCACCGTGCTCGTCGTCCCGTCGCCGACCTGTTGCTGTCGCCCCCGTCGTATTCCGCCGCCTGAAGACCCGCGACGCGCCGTTGACCCGCGTAAGACCCGGCGGATCTTGCTTCCTCCGCGCCTGCTCTGCCGCCTGTCGTCGCCGCGCCTCCTTTCCGCCGCTCTCGCGCCGCACTAAGCCACCTAATGCCGCTGCTGTGCTCGGTCGACCTTCCCTCGAGCTGTCGTCGTGCCGCCGCCTCTGTACCCGCTGGTAAGGTCGGGTGACCCGCTGTGCTGTCCGGGTCGCGCCTGGGTCTGGATCCGGGTTGCGACCAGTTTCTGTTTTTTTATTAAAAAAACAAAAAAATATACATATATTTATTTATTTATTTATTTGTTGCTATTTAATTTTGGAAAAAAAATATATATTTATTTTGAAAAAATCATGTTCAGTTTAATTCTGTTATTTTGAGAAAAATATAAATATATATACTTTGATAAATAATTAAGTTATGATTTGAAGAAAAACTAATATTATTTGGAAAAATACAAATATTATGAAATTAATTTCTGGAAAATTAATATATGTATTATTTTCTCTGGAAAATTATGGTTGAGGAATATATATATATATATATATATATATATATGTACTTTGAAAATTAAAGGTAATTATATTTTGTGTTGGAAAATATTATTATATATTTAGAAAAAGATAAATACTATATATATATTTTCTGAAAATTATAAATACGTTATTAATTTTTCAAGAAGGTTATGGTATTTATTATTTTGGGAAAAATTATATTATTTTATGAAATGTTTTGATTCAATAGTTTTGGAAATATATTTTTTGTAACCTTATATGCATACGATATATTTTCGGTAAATGGAAATAATAAGGATATAAACCGGGATGGGATTATTTCGCAGTATTGGCATCATAGCATACCGATTATGTGCATTTATGTGTATATATTGTTTTGTCATATAGGTTTGGATATCGGGCAGTTTCCCGAGGAGCCGGCGTCGGACCGGTCATTGTTTCCGGAGTTGAGTAATCGGCCAAGGTGAGGATGGATTTCCTTCAGTATGTGCCTATACTACTCGGTTGTTGTATTTGATGGTTGTTGCACTGTTAATTGTTGCATTTGCTGTGGATTGATTCGGGATGTTTATCCCATGTCGGTTTTGGATGTTTATCCTTGCGTCTTTTTGGTTTAAAATGTAAAGGAATTAATAATAAATTGTGACAAGGATGTCGATCCTTGGTTTTGGATAGGTATGTCTATCCCGGTATTTTGGTTAGGGATGCTGATCCCTGAGATTTAATTTTGACGACGATAATATAATTGTCACGTGGTAAGTAGTGGTACGACTCGATGGTTTAAGACTGTTTCGTGGTGGCCGTGACCTGGGTTCTTGTGATAAGCATGTCTATGCTTGGGATGTCTATCCCGTGATTATTTTTGGGATGTCTATCCCTGGGTTCGTATTTTTAGGATGTCGATCCCTGGGTTCTCTGGATTTGGTCTGGCACCCAGAATGTGTCGATAACCAGGTCTGACCTCTAGCTTATCCGTGACGGGGCCCAGAAAAGATAAAATTGGATAATTGGATTTCATTTGAGTCTTTTGGTCTGGGACCGGTTTTGGGTCTTGTCCTTTGGTTTGACTGTTATGTTTAGACCTTGAGTATTTATAGTGTGCATATTGATTGTCTTTCCTTCGTCGGTGAGCACTTCGGACTCACCCCTCACCTGCGGGCTTTCATCCCGTAGGATGAGTTATTTTTTGGTACAGGTTCGATGCATACCAGACAGGCTGCGGCGTATTCCCTTGGACAGGACTTGGATCCATAGTTTGCATCTTGTTCCTGTTGTATACACTGTATGCTGGTCTTACTTTGGTTGGGTCGTCACAGTTCCGGCACGTGTTTACTGCGTACGGTAAATTAGGGTCGGGGCGTTTCAATGTTTATATGATTATAATTTCTGGAAAAAGAATACATATAGTATATGCTTACCTTAATATATATATTTGATAAATAATAATTTTTTGGATATATATATATATATATATTTAATTTATGTTGCTAGGAAAATAAAGAATATGACATAATTTTGAGAATTAAGGCTAAATGACATAATTTATTATTTGAAAGTATTTTCTGATATATATAATATGTTAAGTATTTATTATGGTGACACTTTTATCTTATGGAAAAGAATATACGATATGGTAAGAAAATAATAATTAATTTCAAGGAAATATTTTCGGAAAAAGGTTTAATTATGGTAAAAGATGATAATAAAAGATATGAACCGGGATGGGTTTATTTCGCAGTATTGACATCATAGCATACCGATTATGTGCATTTATGTGAGCATGTTGTTTTGTTGTATAGGTTATGATATCGGGCAGTTTCCCGAGGAGCCGGCTTTGGACCGGTCATTGTCTTCAGAGTTGAGTAATCGGCAAAGGTGAGGATGGATTTCCTTTGATATGTGTCTGTATTACTCGGTTGTTGTGTTTGATGATTGTTGCACTGTTGAGTGTTGCATTTGTTGTGGTATGATTCGGGATGTTTATCCCAGTGTCTTGATTGGTTTTGGGATATTTATCCCCATACGTTGAGTTTTTGGGTATTTATCACTGTGTCTTTTGGTATAACGAATAATGAATTAAATAATAAAATGTGATAAGGATGTCGATCCTTGGTTTTGGATGGGATGTCTATCCCGGTATTTTGGTTAGGGATGTTGATCCCTGTGATTTGGTTTTGAATGATGATAATATAATTGTCACGTGGTAAGTAGTGGTACGACTCGATGGTTTAAGACTGTTTTGTGGTGGCCATGACCTGGGTTACTTGTGATAAGCATGTCTATGCTTGGGATGTCTATCCCGTAATTATATTTGGGATGTCTATCCCTGGGTTACTATTTTGGGATGTCTATCCCTGGGTTACTATTTTGGGATGTCGATCCCTGGGCTCTCTTGGTTTTGTCTGGCACCAGAAATATGTTGAGAACCAGGTCTGACCCCTAGCTTATCCGTGACGGGGCCAGAAAAGGTAAAATTGGAAATTGGATTTTTGTTTAAGTCTTTTTGGTCTTGGACCAGTTTTGAGTCGAGTCTTTTGGTTTGGTGTGATTGGCTGTTGCGCCTGTTTTCGACCTTGAGTAATTTATAGTGTTGCATATTGATCGTCTATCCATGGTTGTGAGCACTTCGGACTCACCCCTCACCTGCGGGCTTTCATCCCGTAGGATGAGTTATTTGTGGTACATGTTTGATGCATTCCAGACAGGCTGCGGCGTTATCCCTTGGACAGTACTCGGATCCATAGTTTGCATCATGTGTCGCATACAGTGTCTTTGTGAGTTATTAAGTCTTCCGCTGTGCTGTTTATTGCTATTGTTGGGCCATTGGGCCGGTTGTGTTATTATAGATGATCCCGGGTTCGGGTGATATGTTTGATGTTGGGCCGAAGGGCCAGATTTCATATGTTTATATTTTGGGCTGTTGAGCCAGTTTTTTGTTGTATACACTGTATGCTGGGCTTTGTTTGGTTGGGTCGTTACAGTTCCGGCACGTGTTTACTGTGTACGGTAAATACGGGTCGGGGCGCTTCATTTTGAACTTAGCAAAATATAAAATCAAGAACAATGATTATAAAGAAGAATAATCGCGAGAACTCATGAGGGATGTGCTCGAAATTTATTGAAACTATCTAATAAATTCAAATTGATATATAAATGATGAAAGCATCTAATAAATTGAATAGGATAATTATTTTCGTATTGACTTTAAAAATTCTAAAAAACATATTACAATGTCTTATATATCAAAATAAATAAGATATTTATGTAAAAAAATACAAATAAATGAGAAGTAACATAAAATTTTAAAAATACATCAAGCTATATAAAAAATTTAGAATAATTAATATAAACTCTATGGAAGAGAGGTAAAGGCAGCAAATAAAAGGTGAAAATATAAGCATGTTATAGAATAATATCATACAAATAATATAAAAATTTAAAAGTCGACATAAAAAAATAATATATGAGAAAAAAATTAATTTGTTATCATGTAATAATATTTTAAAATTATTAAAATAATTCTATATTGAAACACCCCGATTAAAATTTACCCATCATACAGTAACTACTGAATAACAGTGCCGAAACGTGGCACAAACAGTAAAAACAATAAGAAACGTGGCCCAATAATAATAACAATTACCCGACCTCGGGTATCTCAACATCAACAGCACAGCGGAAGCATTTATAGTCACAATGTAAACATATGCAAAGCCCAATGCAACTAATGGATCCGAGTCCCGCCCGAGGGTACACTGCAGTCGCCGAAATGCAATCCTAACCTAACCTGCAAGGACAGTGTGAGGGGTGAGACCAACCACTGTCTCACCGATAAATAAATAAACCACAGTATACAAGCAACCGTATATACACCAATGCCATCGCAGTACATTAGAGGTACAGCAAGCACAACATAACATCGGAATCAGACAACTACCAGACCTTACTTTACGACTGACATCACACCGTTAAGCTAGTCCTCTAAACTCACAGACAATCGGCGACTGACTGTCCAGTTTTATCATTAGGGCCCTTGTCACATGATAAGTATTGGCCGTGCCTGGTAGCTAGGTTAGCTAACCCCAGGGTGCTCCCCGCTAAATATCACAAATCATATCTCAAATAGCCGAGTCCCGCAGTCCTCGGCGGAAGTCCCGCACTCCTTCCTATAACAAATCAACTGAGTCCCGCAGTCCTCAGCCGGGAGTCCCGCAGTCCTCCCTATCATATCACCATCACAAGGTGACTACCATCTGGTCGTACCAATACCTGTCACGTGACAATCTAGATGTCTAGATGATATTACCACTGTTTATTATTATTTCTTATTCCACTATCCAACAGTAATTCTTCATACTCACTTTCCCGAGCAGGCTCACAGCCTCACAGCTCCTCTGGGAATCCAACGTTACAATACTAGGTCACTGCCATTGACCGATCAAACACCACATATCTCATACGAACAACACAATAATCATATCATTGTCACAAAGCTCAACAGCTAGTCCACAGTAGTCATCAAGCATACAACAATAATCACAACAATAGCCAGCAATAGCACGACAGGCACGGCAAGATAACATATAAATAACATTCGAACAAACAACCGAGGTATCACAGGCAGCATACCGAAGCTTATAAGTTTATATCCTCACCTGGTATGTCTCTGAAACCGACACATACTCCATATGGCTTGTTTGTCCCAAAAAGGTCCGTTTCCGGGCTCGCCGAAAAAATTCCGGGACACCGGAAACTCGCCGGATTCCGGTCAGCACCACTCGTCAAGATAGCTCACCCTTCCTTTTACTGTTCATCACCCATAAAAAAGTCCAAACCTCCAAGCAGCACCATCATCAAACCAGTCGCCAACACCACCATCATACCCACTGCCACACTCCGGTGAACGGAATTCCACCACATAGCGGCATCCACCACCCCAAACACCAAAACCCAAAACCACAGCAGTCCCACCGGCGACATCATGCCCACACGCATCCACGAATCCAACAACACCCAACACACACCCACAATACCCAACAAAACCGATCAATCACGTAATTAAAACAACAAGACCCAACTACAACAATCGGGTTAAGGAAGTGAAGGAATCAAGGGAAGCAGAAGAGGAAAGGTAAGAATCGGTTGCTAATCTTACCCTCACAACCATACGGCAGCGTTGTCATGGGCAGATCGAGGGTGAATCATCCGGGAAAGGGAGCGGAGGCGATTCGGCGGTAGCGTCGCTCCCCTGTTTGTCAGCGGCTTCGACGGCGGCGCCTTTGCGTTGGAAGGCGGTGGCACGGCAGAGACGGAGCGAGGGTGGCGTGCAGGTACAGTCCGACGGCTCGGGGACGGCAGCGAGGGAAAAGTGATGGCGGCGCAACAGGAATTGAGGAGAAGAGGGCATCGGCGACGACGACTTGGAGAGGACAAGGCGGCGTCGTCGCGGGTAGAGGTAGAGGAGGAGGCGGCGGCGTCGCCTCGCTGCAGTGGCAGCGCAAGACGGCTGCAGGGGAAGAAGAGAGAGACAGCGACGTGTGCTGAAGGAGAAGACAAAGGTCCCCGGCGGCGGTCAGAGGAGGAAGATGGTTGCAGAGGAAGGAGGAGATGGCGGTTTTGGGGAGGGGAGGGAAGGAGTGGAGCGGTGCTGTGGTGGTGTGGTTGGCGGTTGACGGTGGTCTCAGGTGGTGGTGGCTTTGAGGAGAAAGGAGAAGATTGGGGTTGAGGGAGGAGGTGAAGATGAGAAAAGAAGAAAGTGGTGGTGGGCTGTTGGTGGAGAATCAGGTGAAAAATGAAAGAAAAGGGGAAGGAGACGAGGAAAGTGGGGAAGGTTTGGAAGAAAAATGAGAAAAAAATAAATGAGAAATGAAAGGAGAAAGAGAAGGTTGTCGGGCAATTATTGGTGCCTTGCGACACCAAAACGACGTCGTTTTGGACGTCCACAGGCACCAGTCAACACCTTGGTCAAAACGCAGCTCTCCTTGTGTTTTATGTTTTGGCTTAGCCAAAACTACATCGTATCGATCGAAACTACACTAAACCTTGTGTTTTGACACTAACTTAACCTTTGTAACATATAAACATTACCTAACAATTATTCTTTTATAAAATTTCAAAATAAATAACCAAAGATTAATTTATTAAATATCATGGAAATGAAAGATGAAATTTTCTTTCTAAATTATAATTAGTAAATTGTTGCAACATAATTATCATAGAAAAATAATATATTAATATTACAATTAATGTTTGATTAGAATTTAACAATAATAATGATAATAACTATAATTTGAGAGTAGTAAAAATAATAGTAAAGATTGTAAAAATTCACTCGGACTGGTAAAATTCTTGATTAACCGCGATAAAATTTCATTAACCACCGTAAAAGTCAAAACAGCTTGGTAAAAATCACGAAAATTTTACTCGGGTCGTTACATATATTATATTCATTATTAATATAAATTAATATACTAGTTTGTTAATATAAACTAGTATAATCAAATAATTATTTAAAGTAGAAAATGAATTCAATTCCGTTTAGGCCTCATGAATAGTTTACTTTTTTCCTTTTTAAACAAGAGGGAGGTACGAAGAATCCAACACATGACCGTTTGATTCTAATGGCTGTACTACTATATTGAAAGAAAATTTCAACAAAAAAAAATTAATTTAATGGATGAGCATAAAAAATTTTATATTCTAATACTTTGCTATAATGAAAAATGGCTTAGTACTAACCACTATACAATGTTAAAAAAATTGGACTGGACCTGCCCCTTAAACCTACGGTAAAGATTAATAACATTTTTCATCCTTATGTTTTTTCTTTTAGACATTTTTTTCATCCATCATCAGTGTAGTTGTTAGAATAATAAAACAATTCCTAGGGTCTCATCAAACTTTTGGTTTTTTGGAGAAGGGGAGACTAACTTAGAATTTTTCTCATGCTTTTGTTATATTAAATCTTCAATTATGTATTCTCAGATCTTTTGATATATTTATATGAATAAAGAATGCTCCTTATACTTTAAAAAAAAAATGGACACGGTCCGCAAAGAAAAAAAGACTAACCACATTTATGTTTTCCCTTTGGCATATTTTTTCATCCATCTGTTATAAAACATATATTTTCATCCATGTGTTGAATTTCAGGACATTTTTCCTTTTCCTTCCATTTTTCCCACAAAAAATAATGCTGGCGTGTTAATTTTTCTAATGATACATCAGTATAGCTGTTAGAATAATAAAACAATTCCTAGGGTCTCATCAAACTTTTGGATTTAATCAAACACCCAAGTCATTTTTTAATTTCAGGCAGCATTAATTTTTTCGAGACCAATTCATTTTTATTTGCTTCTCTTTTAGAAGGGAAGGCTAACTTATTGTTAAAATTGGGCCACTAATGTGCGTATGCTTCAAAATCATCAGTTTGTTAATTAACTGATTAAAGAGAGGCTATCTTGTATCAGAATGTAAAGGAGCTGCTTTATTCTCCCTTCTATTAATAACAGATCGATTTTGATTAAGGAAAATGAAGAAGAAAGCTAAATACATACAAATTTCCTAGCATTTCTATTTGTATTCTTCTGCTTCCAAAGAGGAAGAAGAGGAAAAGAAGAGGAAGAAGAAGAGGGCTGTGGCAAGCCACGCTTGCGCGCTAATCTATGTGGGATATGACAGCCAACCAAATGTGGGAAATTAAGCTTAGCTTTGGCACCACGCATCTTGAAAGCAGCAAAATCATAAGCCAGAGCTGCTCCCTCTGGATCGTTATACGTCCCCAGCCAAATTCTTGAACCTTTCTTCTTCGGGTTCCTAATCTCTGCCGCAAAAGTCCCGCATGCTCTCCTCCTCACCCCCATATAGCTCTTTGCCTTTGGCTGCACGGCATAGCTACATGCGGTGGTTGTTGCTTCCGGGGCATTGGCTGAAACCCAACTTAAATTCTCATTTTTGGGCTCTCTGGAGCTTGAAAGGCTAGAAGGAGATGAAGTCTCCGGTTCGGGTTGTTGCATCACTTTGAGTGCTTCAGGATGTGAAGTTTCACAAGTCATATATGCACTAGAGTTGTCTGCCAAGGATAGTACGTCAGCCCAGTTGTTTGTCACCCGAAGGCTATTAATGCTTGAAGAACCCTGAGTGCTTGAAGAACCCTGAGTGTAGACTGGTGCATTTATATCCATGCCAATACCCAGCAAATCATCATCTCCAAGAAGATGACGGCGAATCGAATCTAAAATGGCACAATTGGAGTTTGAGGAACTTCGGTGAGACATTTTCTGTTGTAAGATTGATTTGAGAAGAGAAGTGGGTGCATGTTGGACTTTAGGGGAATTGAGAATTTTTGAGTTCATTTTTGTTGTCATGGTTCCATGTACCTTCATGTGCTAGTATTTATAGGAGATAATTTAATCCCTTGTTTTTTTTAATGTTCGATCAGGAGTGTTCTAAAGAGGAATAAAGCAATATGTACCAAATATATATTGGATTAAAGCATTTTTTGGTCCCTGTGTAAGGCCTCAAAGTTGGAATTCATCCTCGTGTAGGATTTTGGCCTTTTTTCATCCCTGCGTTCTACCCGTTTAGTCTATTTTGATCACTTCAGCCGGAATTCGTGGAGAATCGCTGATGTGGCACATTTTCCGGTGTCACATCAGCTTTGTGGGACCGACATGTCAGGAAAAACTCAAAACCAAACCAAGATCCACCCGACCGGTTCTGCCCACCCGAATGACCCAGAACTCAAAATATAATTTTATTATTTTTAATTATAACAAATAATTTGAATAATAAACTTAGCCTATTTCTAAAATAATAAGACAGAATATATATTATTTTATATTTAAAAAATATTTTCACAATATTTTATTTTTCTTGTTTCCTTTGAATATGTATATGGTTAAATGACATTTTATATCCGTTAGCAAAACTAGGTAATAATATCGTTTTAACATGTAGTAGCGACTAATTTTGTTTTTTAATGACATGTGTCCTCATTGGGTTGGCCCCGCGTGCCATGGAATTGATCGAAGAGTTTTTCTTGTCAAGAATTATTATGTATAGGTACGATAAAAATTTGAATTGAAATAATATTTTGGCATTTTAAAATGATTAAAAGCACCACCGGCTATTGTACCAAAAAAAAAAAAACACCACCGGCTTGGCCTTAAGCGAGATTAACACAATTCTTCCTCAGTTCCTCATGCAAATGTAATATCTTGTTCTTTTCGGTACCCATGAATATATGTATATATATATATATAAAATAAACTTTACCCAAGAAAAGAAAAATTATCGTGGAGCTTCTCTATTTCCCTTCTCTTTGATTTGGCTTTACTATTTTTTACTCCAGAACTCCAGATCCAAATCAAAAAAGATTTTGTCCAGATCCACTTAACTCTTCAAAAAAACCATCTTGTCCAGATCCACTTGTTTTCCAAACACCTATCTCCACTAATTTTGAAATTAATGAGACGACCTTTATAATATATATAATAATAAAAAAAAAAGAATTCCGGCTCGGCCCGGGAATGCGCTGGCAACAACAGAAAGGAAGGGGTCCGTGTAGCTGCTGCACCCGCCCCCTTCTTAGTCAATAGGGCAGCAGGTTTGGCATCTACTAGAAAAGAGAGAATCCACTTCAGATAACCACGCCTCTTCTAGGCAGCGTGTGGAATGGCCGAGAGCGAAGGACCTTTTTGGATATATAATCCAAGTCGAGAGTGGAGTTACGGGAACAGCCGTCTGATGGAAAATTACTTTCACGTTCGGTTCAGAGAGCACTTTTTTTCGTTGAAAATTCCTCGTTCCCTTTCGTGTGAATTCCCTGGCAGCGAATAAAAAACTTGTGGGGCCCCATCTATTCCATCTCTCAAGCTCCGAATTCAACGAATTCGGAGTTAAAGAAGAAGTTTTGTTGGTGGAGGATCTGGTGTGGAAGGGAGACAAGAGGGTCTTTAGATGCTGGTGATTGGCGGCGTCAGTGAGGCAGAGGCAGTATCTGCGGGGTTGTAGGTGACGGCGGCAAGGGGGAGGTGGATGACGCATTGTTTGCTAGCTACTTCAAATTTTCTTTTGTCTTTGTATCTCGATTTTGATCTTGGTGGGATTTTTATTAGAGAGTTTGATCTTTAGTGGGGGTTGTTTTTTCTTCTTTTTTTTTCTTCTTTTAGACTTTAGAGTTTGATGCTCTTGGGATTTCTTCTCATATAAATTATTTAAATTTTGATTAATAATAAAGTAAAGCATACCAATAGAAGGGTTAAATAATAATTGATTATTAATAATATGAGAAAATTAAGGTAATTATAAAACTGAAATACTATATCTAATATTAAATAATAATTGATTATTAACATAAGATGAGACAATTAAGGTTCACTAGAGTTAATGCTAATGTTTGCCAAAATTTAAATTTAATATATCAATTACATGTCTAATATGGGACTTTAAGTAAAAACAAATGGGTTAATGGTATATTTGGTACCCCTAGTAGTTCAAATTCGTCAATTGTATACCCCGACTATTTTTTTCGTCAATTATGTACCCGAACTTTGTGAGTTTGCGTCAATCGTATACCTCGGGCAGCACTTTGATGAAGTGGCATGCTGCCCGTTAATGGTAGGTTGCAATTTAGTCCCTGATTTTTTAAATTAATCATATAAGTCCTATATTGGTACACAATTTAGTACATATATTTTTTATTATTTAGAGTTAATCCTTAATATTATATGTAATTATTAATTACACAATATTTGATTCCTAAATTATTTTTAGTGCATAATAATATTTCTATTAAAATAATTATCATATAATAATTTTGTTATGAT